>LPNX010984811.1:1297292-1347447 GCA_001517045.1 Pseudotsuga menziesii
TCATGTACATCTCAACACAGAGCTGATATATATTTTGTTATACCTAATAGTTTGCAAGTTTAATTCATGCTTAACCAGTTGTCCTGCCTTTCAAATAACTGGTATCATCACCTAGAAGCCAAATATACAACCCTTTAAAGGTTTTTCTAAAGACGCAATGTTGTAGGAGCAGGGTGTTTCTCTTTATATTTGCAACATGACTCTTTAATTATTGAATCCACTATTAGGTGCCCTTATAGTCAAGGAATGATGATTCACAAATCATAACTCCTCCATACAAAATGGTGCCTTTGAAACAGTAAATGATTCAATGTTAAATACTTGCAATACTTGCAATTCCCCAAGTCAAAATACTTGCAATTCTTTGAATTCTAGGTCTAGAGATCATTTTTGCAAGACATTACGGTGCATAGGGAGTCAAGTCTCTAATTTTTCAAATGATAATCATCGAGTCTCCATTAGCAATAAGTTTCTGAATCTACCTGGCTTTTAGAATGTTTATCACTTGATTTAAAGCTAAAATAGGCTTCACAATAAAATAGGCTTCATAATAAGAGAAGAAACCTTTTGTAGTTTGATCACAACCATAGACCTGCTTATTATGGAACCTTCTCAAAGAAAAGGTGAATATACTTTGCATAATTTTAAGATTATTAATTATCAAAGCAACAGGTTGTGTTTTAATTTTGATAGCCCATGATGAGGAACATCTAAAACACCTTGAAGCTCATGGATTCTTAATATTGCAGTAGACATAGGGAAAGTTTTGTTTTCGACTCTTTGTTTTTGATGCAGTGATGGCATTGGGCTTCAAAATCATTTCAGGAAGGACTCTTCTTTGGACTATGAGAATGATAGTGATGAAGAATGGGAAGAGGTACTCATCACTAAATCTCTTTGGTAAGAGTATTTCTAGTTTTTTTATTAGCTTTAGTTACAGGGAAAATTGTACATAGCTCTCAGGAATTAGTTTATCATAAATACTAGTTACTGGTAAGTTGTAATAGTAATAATTATGTAGTTTGTAGATTGATATCTATCATAAATTTGTTTGAATATCATCATTGTAAAGCAATAACAACTTCTTAAAGGGTGCTAGCTCAATGGTAGAGCGCTTGCCTAATTATAGGCAGGAGGTTGGTGGTTCAATTCCTCCGTGCCCTATCATAAATTTGTGACTGCAAAAATAACTAAATTCGCATATATACGACTATTAGTAGCTAATTTCCCATATCTTAGTCATATTTATCTTAGTCATTAATATGTTAACATTTAGTAGTTTATTTAGTCGTATATTTGGTCATTAATGGTTGCAATCAGTGACTAAATCAATGACTCACTCAGTGACTAAATCAATGACTTAATCCGTGACTAAATCAATGACAAAATCATTAACTATCAATGACTAAAATAACGACTAAATCATTAACTATCAATGACTAAAACAATGACTAAATCAATGACTATCAATGACTAAATCAATGACTACTAAGTCAAGCTATTAATGACTAGTGAAATACGACTAGCTATAAGATAGTGGAAATTTGCTACTATTAGTCACCGACTCAAAAATAGTCGTTTATAGCCTGAATTTAGTCATTTTTTTATTCATTAATTTCTCATTTTCTACTAGTGTTACTAGATTTACACATATAATTTTCCAGCCTCGTCACTTGATGTGGGTCAATTGACAATCGTCTCCCATCACCTG
The DNA here is from genome assembly GCA_001517045.1 of Pseudotsuga menziesii. NCBI lineage: Eukaryota > Viridiplantae > Streptophyta > Pinopsida > Pinales > Pinaceae > Pseudotsuga > Pseudotsuga menziesii. The sequence goes on from LPNX010984811.1 coordinate 1,299,004, forward strand.
CACATATAACATTCTGTGCATCAAATCTCATAAAATAAGATTTTAATCATAACATAATTATTAGTTGACCTCAATTGTCGAGGTTTCCCGACCCATTCAGAGTCCATGTATGCTAGTGCATCAAAACATATCAAAATTTAATAACATTACAAACAATATTGGTATCACCTGCCATAGTCGTTGACTCCCTTAGAGTCTTTGCATATTGATGCTCTCTTTCTGTTCATGTACCTACCTTTCCTATCACACTCGATAGACCATCAGAGTACATGCTACACAATAAATTTGTCAATCATTCAACAATATATAATTTAACTCTTGCTTGATAACTTCACATAATTTCCCATTTGTTCGTAATTAAACTCATCACATAATCTTATTCATAATTAACCAAATCATAATTCATTCATCATATAATCCATAAGTCAGACAAATTTGTTTAGTTCATATCTCTTCAGTAGCTAATCGGTTTACCCAAGTCCTGGTCATCCAGAACTAGATGCCCTCAATAGCATGTCCATATAAAGTTTTAAATACCAAATTAATAAATAGTCGGGTCATTCTTCATAGAACGCCCTCAAACTCTAGTCATAATAATCTCCAAAGTCAAGGTAAAAACAGGGTGTTACACCTTCATTTGAACAAGTTTGATTGAGGTCCAAAATAACTCACAATAAAAAAAATCTAAATGTCAGCTTGTCTCTCAAATGGGTACCTAAATCCACTTTCAAATTTCAATTTCGAGAAAGTCAAGAAACCTACATCTTGTAGACCTTGGTTTGACCAATGTTAACTGAGGGATAAAATAACTCGAAATCTCGCAAAAATATTTTTGCATGCTTATCTCTCAAATGGGTGTCTAAATCTACTTTTAAATTTGAATTCTAAAAAATTGAAAAAAGTGCAACCATTTAGGCCTTGGTTTGACCAAGTCTGACTAAGGTCCAAAATAGCTTGGAATGACCCAAAACATATGCATGCATTCTTTTCACTCAAATGGGTACTTAAATTCACTTTCAAGTTTTAATTTTGAGAAAGTAAAAAAAGTGCATCCCTTAGACCTTTGTTTGACCAACCTTGACTAACGACCAAAATAACACAAAATTTTAAAAAAAAGGTGTGCATGCATATCTCTCAAATGGGTATCTAAACCAAATTTCAAATTTGAATTCTACAAAATTGGAAAAAAGTGCAACTTTTTAGGCTTTTGTTTGACCAATCTTGACTCAGGTCCAAAATAGCTTGAAATCCCCAAAAAATCAACATGCACATTTATATCTCAAATGGGTACATATATGCACTTTCAAATTTCAACTTCAAAAAGTCCCAAAAAGCCTGCAACTTTTTTACCTTGGTTTGACCAACCTTGACTAAGCCCCAAAGTATATTAAAATCTCTCAAAAAATATTCCTATATACCTCTCCCCTAATTGGGTATATAAATCTAATTTTAAATTTGAATTCTAAGAAATTTGGAAAAAGTGCAACTTTCTAGTCATGAGTTTGACCAAGTTTGAAGGAGGTCCAAAATAGCTCAAAATCACCCAAAAATGTGTGTGCATCCTTATCTCTCAAATGGATACCTAAATCATTTTTCGAATATCAATTTTGAGAAAGTCAACACAAATCCATCTATTAGACCTTGGTTTGGCCAATCTTGACTTTTAGACAGAAATAGCTTGAAATCATGCAAAAATGTGCATGCACATTTATATTTAAATGTGTTCCTAAATTAATTTCTAATATCAATCACAAGAAAGTGTTAAATGCAACTTTTTAAGTCTTGGTTAGACAAAGCTTGAGGATGGGCCAAAATAACTCAGAATCTTGCACAAATCTGCATGCACACATATCTCGCAAATGGGTTTCTAAATATATTTACAAATTTCAATTTTGAGAAACTGGGAAAAGGTGCAACTTTATTGGCCTTGGTTTGACCAAGATTGATCTATGACCAACGTGCACCTTTTTTGGCCTTGATTTGACCAACATTGACTACAAACTAAAATAGCTCGAAATCTTGCAAGAATAAATGTGCATGCTTATCACACTATTGGTATCTATATCTACTCTTAAATTTTAATTCTAACAAATTGGGAAAAAAGTCTTTGTTTGACCAAGTTTGGCTAAGGTCCAAAATAACTCAAAAATCCCCCAAAAGTCTACTTGCACTCTTATCTGTCAAGTGGGTACTAAAATCCACTTTCAAATTTCAATTCCGAGAAAGTCAACAAAAGTGCTTCTTTTCAAATTAGGTTTTACCAACCTTGAACGATGACCAAAATAGCTCCAAATATCGTAAAAGTAGGTGTCTTTTCTTATCCCTCAAATCACTCTCTAAATCTACTATAAAATTTGAATTTTGAGAAGTTGGAAAAAATGCAACGTTTAAGTCCTTGGTTTGACCAATCTTGATTGAGGTCCAGAATAGCTCGCAATCCCCAACAAATATACATGTAGGCTTATCTCTCAGATGGGTACCGAAATAGAGTTTCAAATTTCAATGTAATGAAAGTCAAGAAATGTGCATTTCTTAGACCTTGGTTTGACCAACCTTAACTACGAGCCAAAATAACTCAAAATGTCGCAACAACATGTGTGCACGTTTATCTCTGAAATGGGTATCTAAATATACTTTTATATTTTATTTCTAAGAAATTGAAAAAAGTGCATCTCTTATACCTTTCCTTGACCAACATTTAACAACGACCAAAATAGCTATAAATGTCACAAAAAAAGGTGTGCATGCTTGTCTCTTAATTGGGTATATAAATATACTTTCAAATTTCAATCCTGAGAAAGTGGGAAACATGCGAATTTTTAGGGATTGGTTTAACAAACCTTGATTAAGGGCTAAAATAGCTCAAAATATCACAAAAATAAGCATCCACACTTATTTCTCAAATGCATGTCTAAATTTAAATTTAAATTTGAATTCTAATAAATTGTGAAAAATTGAAACCTTTAGGCGTTAGTTTGACAAAGTTTGATTGAGGTGCAAAATATCTTGTAATCCAACAAAAATGTATTTGTACGCTTATCTCTCAAATGGGTACTAGAATCAACTTTAAATTTCATTTTCGAGAAAGTGGGCAACATGTAACTTTTTTCTGCCTTGGTTTGAGCAACATTGGACTACATACCAAAATAGCTCGAAATCTAGCAAGAATACGTGTGCGTGCTCGTCTCTCTATAGGGATTCTATATCTAATTTAAAATTTGAATTCTGAAAAATTGGGAAAAGTGAAACTTATCTCTGAAATGGGTACCTAAATCTTCTTTGAAATTTCAATTCTGAACCTTAGTTTGGCCAACCTTGAATGAGGACCAAAATAAATCCAAATATAAGAAAGATAGGTGTCCATTCTTACCTCTTGAATGGGTACAAAATCTACTTTAAAACTTGAATTGTAAGAATTTGGAAACAAATGCAACGTTTTAGGCCTTCGTTTGACCAAGTTTTACTGAGGTCCAAAATATCTCACAATCCCCAAAAAATATACATGCAAGATTATCTCTCAAATGGGTACCTAAATCCACTTTCAAATTTCAATTTCGAGAAAGTCAAGAAAAGTGCATTTTGTAGGTCTTGGTTTGACCAACATTAACTAAGGGAGAAAATAACTCAAAATATCACAAAAATATTTTTCCACACTTATCTCTCAAATGGGTGTCTAAATCTACTTTTAAATTTGAATTCAAAAAAAATGAAAAAAGTGCAACCTTTTAGGCCTTTGTTTGACCAAGTTTGACTAAGGTCCAAAATAGCTTGGAATCCCCTAAAGAATCTGCATGCATTCTTCTCTCTCAAATGGGTACCTAAATTTACTTCAAATTTTAATTTTGAGAAAGTAAAAAAAGGTGCATCTCTTAGGCCTTTGTTTGACCAACCTTAACTAAGAACCAAAATAGCATGGAATTTCAAAAAAATAGGTGTACATATATATCTCTCAAATGGGTATCTAAATCTACTTTCAAATTTGAATTCTAAAAAAATGGAAAAAAGTGCAACTTTTTAGGCCTTTGTTTGACCATGCTTGACTGAGGTCCAAAATAGCTCGAAAGCTCCAAAACATCAACATGCACGCTTATCTCTCAAATGGGTACATAAAGCCACTTTCAAATTTCAACTTCAAAAAGTTATAAAAAGTGCATCTCTTTTGCCTTGGTTTGACCAACCTTGACTGAGGCCTAAAGTAGATTAAAATATCGCAAAAATTATTCCTACACACTTCTCTCCTAAATGGGTATCTAAATGTAATTTTAAATTGGAATTCTATGAAACTTGTAAAAGTGCAACTTTCTAGTCCTTAGTTTGACCAAGGATGAAGGAGGTCAAAAATAGCTCAGAATCCCCCATAAATGTGTGTGCATGCTTATCCCTTAAATGGGTACCTAAATCCATTTTCGAATATCAATTTTGAGAAAAAGGACAAAAATCCATCTATTAGCATTTGGTTTGGCCAACCTTAACTTTTAGGCAGAAATATCTTGAAATCATGTGAAAATGTGCATGCACGTTTATCTTTTAAATGTGTTCCTAAATTTAATATCAAATATCAATCACAAGAAAGTGTTAAGCGTAACTTTTTAAGTATTGGTTAGACCAAGCTTTACGATGGGACAAAATAACTCAGAATTCTACAAAAATCTGCATGCACACTTATCTCTCAAATGGGTATCTAAACGTATCTACAAAATTCAATTTTGAGAAACCGGGAAAAGGTGTAACTTTATCAGGCTTGGTTTGACCAAGCTTGATCTATGACCAACATGCACATTTTTTTTCCTTGATTTGACCAACATTGACTACAAACTAAAATAGCTTGAAATCTTGCAAGAATAGGTGAGCATGCTTATCACTCTATTGGGTATCTATATCTACTCTTAAATTTTAATTCTTACAAATTGGGAAAAGTGAAAAATTTAAGCCTTTGTTTGACCAAGTTTGACTAAGGTCCAAAATAGCTCGAAAATCCCACAAAAGTCTACTTGTTCTCTTGTCTGTCAAATGGGTACATAAATCCACTTTCAAATTTCAATTCCAGAAATTTGACAAAAGTGCATATTTTTAACCTTGGTTTGAAAAACCTTGAACGAGGGCCAAAATAGATCAAAATCTCATAAAAATAGGTGTCCATTCTTATCTCTCAAATGAGTATATAAAACTACTTTAAAATTTGAATTTTGAAAAATTGGAAAAAATGCTACGATTTAGGGCTTGGTTTGACCAAGTTTAACCAAATTTGAAAAAATGCAATGTTTGGCCTTGGGTTGACCAAATTTCAATTACGATAAATTCAGGAAAATAGAATCTATAAGACCTTTGCTTGGACAACCTTGAATAACAATCAAAATAGCTCGAAATCTCACAAACAAATGTGTGCATGCTTGTCTCTCTAATGGGTATATAAATCTACTTACAAAATTCAAAGATGAGAAAGTGGGAAACATTCGACCTTTTAGGGATTGGTTTGACCAACCTTAAATATCACAAAAATAAATATCCACACGTATATCTCAAATGCATGTCCAAATCTACATTTAAATTTGAATTCTAAAAAATTGCGAAAAGTGCAACCTTTTAGGCCTTGGTTTGACAAAGTTTGAATGACGAGCAAAATAGCTTGTAATACAACAAAAATGTACATGCATGCTTATCTCTCAAATGGGTACCAAAATCAACCTTAAATTTCAATTCCAAGAAAGTGGGCAGCTTGTAACTTTTTTGGCCTTGGCTTGACCAACATTGGATAGTACAATCCAAAATAGCTCGAAATCTAGCAAGAATAAGTGTGCGTTCTTATCTCTCTATAGGGTATCTATATCTACCTTTAAATTTTAATTATGACAAATTGGGAAAAGTAAAACTTATGTCTCAAATGCGTACCTAAATCTGCTTTGAAATTTCAATTACAAACCTTGGTTTGACCAACCTTGAATGAGGACCCAAATAGCTCCAAATCTAACAAAAATAGGTATCCATTATTTTCTCTCGAAAGGGTATCTAAATCTACTTTAAAATTTGAATTTTAAGAAATTGGGAAAAATGCAATGTTTTAGGCCTTCATTTGACCAAGTTTGATTGAGGTCCAAAATAGCTCACAATCCCCAAATAATCTACATTTGCGCTTATATCTCAATGGCTACCTAAATCTACTTTCAAATTTCAATTTCAAGATAGTTATGAAAAGTGCATCTTGTAGACCTTGGTTTGACCAATGTTAACTGAGGGATAAAATAACCCGAAATATCGCAAAAATATTTTTGCATGCTTATCTCTCAAATGGGTGTGTAAATATACTTTTAAATTTTAATTCTAAAAAATAGAAAAAAGTGCAACCTTTTAGGCCTTGGTTTGACCAAGTTTGACTAAGGTACAAAATAGCTCAGAATCCTGCAAAAAATCTTCATGCATTCTTCTCTCTCAAACGGACACCTAAATTCACTTTTATATTTTAATTTTGAGAAAGTAAAAAGGAAAGTGCATCTCTTAGACCTTTGTTTGACCAACCTTGACTAACAACCAAAATAACATGGAATTTCAAAAAAAAAAGTGTGCATGCATATCTCTCAAATGGGTATTTAAATCTGCTTACAAATTTGAATTCTAAAAAAATGGAAAAACTGCAACATTTTAGGCCTTTGTTTTACCAAGTTTGACTGAGGTTAAAAACAGCTCAGAATCCCAAAAAAATAAACACACACACTTATCTCTCAAATGGGTACACAAATCCACTTTCAACTTTCAACTTTTAAAAAGTCAGAAAAATGCATCTCTTCTACCTTGGTTTGACCAACCTTGATTGAGGCACAAAATATATTAAAATGTCGCAAAAAATATTCCTACACACTTGTATCTTACATGGGTATATAAATCTAATTTTAAGTTTGAATTCTAAGAAATTTGGAAAAAGTGCAACTTTCTAGTCCTTAGTTTGACCAAGCTTGAAGGAGGTCCAAAATAGCTCAAAATCTCCCAAAAATGTGTGCGCGTGCTTATCTCTCAAATGGGTACCTAAATCCATTTTCGAATATCAATTTTGAGAAAGTCGACAAAAATCCATCCATTAGACCTATGTTTGGCCAACCTTGGCTTTTAGGCAGAACTAGCTCGAAATCATGCGAAAATGTGCATGCATGTTTATCTTTTAAATGTGTTCCTAAATTAATTTCATATATCACTCATAGGAAAATGTTAAGTGCAAATTTTTAAGTCTTAGTTAGACCAAGCTTGATGATGGGCCAAAATAACTTAGAATCTTGCACAAATCTACATGCACACCTATCTCTCAAATGGGTATCTAAATATATTTACAAATTTCAATTTTGAGAAACTAGGAAAAGGTGCAACTTTATTGTCCTTGGTTTGACCAAGCTTGATCCATGACCAACATGCACCTTTTTTGGCCTTGAATTGACCAATATTGACTATAAAGTGAAATAGCTTGAAATCCTGCAAGAGTGGGTGTGCATGCATATCACTTTATTGGGTATCTGTATCTATTCTTAAATTTTAATTCTGACAAATTGGGAAAAGTGAAAAAATGTAGGCCTTTGTTTGACCAAGTTTGACTAAGGTCCAAAATAGCTCGAAAATCCCCCAAAATTCTACTCGCTCTCTTATCTATCAAATGGGTACCTAAATCCACTTTCAAATTTCAATTCCGAGAAAGTCAACAAAAGTGCATCTTTTCAACCTTGGTTTGACCAACCTTGAATGAGGACCAAAATAAGTCCTAATCTCATAAAAATACGTGTCCATGCTTATCTCTCAAATGGGTATCTAAATCTACTTTAAAATTTGAATTTTGAGAAATTGGAAAAAATGCAACACTTTAGGCCTTGGTTTGACCAGGTTTGACATGGGTCCAAAATAGCTCACAATCTCCAAAATTTCTACATGTATGCTTATCTCTCAAATGGGTACCTAAATATAGTTTAAAATTTTAATTTTGAGAAAGTCAAGAAAAGTGCATTTCTTAGACCTTGGTTTTACCAACCTTAACTAAGGGCCAAAATAGCCCAAAATCTCACAAAACTATGTGTGTACGCTTATCTCTCAAATGGGTATCTAAATCTACTTTTACATTAGATTTCTAAGAAATTGGAAAAAAGTGAAACCTTTTAGGCCTTGGTTTGACTAAGTTTGACTAAGGCCGAAAATAGCTCAGAATCCCATAGAAGTTTGTATGCAAGGTTATCTCTCAAATGGGTACCTAAATTCACTTTCAAATTTCAATTATAAGAAAGTCGAAATAATAGCATCTCTTAGAGCTTTGCTTGCCCAAACTTGAATAACGACCAAAATAAATCAAAATATCACAAAAAAGGTCTGAATGCTTTCCAACGACATGCATTTGGCCCCATTCGGAAGATGTAAAGCTCGGATATACCTTTCCAATGGGCTATCAAGCTCCAAATCGGAGATTGTATGAAAAAGTTATGACCCTGGAAACTTGACTATTCAACTAACCACCTTGGGGCTGCAAAATTTATGATGGTTCATCTTCTAGGGTTATGTTGTGGATTTTTTGGGTTCTCTCTCTCATTCTTATTATAAATAGGCCATTTCGACCTAATTTTGTATTCAACGTGGCACAGATGAGCGTAGCAGCCACATCTCTTCTTAGAGATAGCTACCACCGTTCTAGTCGTTGTATTTACAGTCAGTTCTATTTCCACCATTTAATATAATATGTGTTTACCGTATCTATGTTTTCTTTGCAATATGTCAGTGTTATGGTTATATATCTATTCTTTCATTTCATTCACACATAAATATGGATCAGTGGTATCAGAGCAATCTTCTCTTTGAATGTTTCTTGGTGCATGTCCCTGATGACCAAGCTTGACCAAGCTTGAAGGAGGTTCAAAATAGCTCAAAATCCATAAAAAAATGTGTGTGCATTCTTATCTCTCAAATGGGAACCTAAATCAATTTTCAAATATCAATTTTGAGAAATTAAAAAAATCCATCTATTAAACTTTGGTTTGGGAAAACTTGAATTTTAGGAATAAATAGCTCGAAATCATGCGAAAAATGCGCATGCACGTTTATATTTTAAATGTGTTCCTAAATTTAATTTCAAATATTAGTCACAAGAAACTGTTAATTTCAACTTTTTAATTCTTGGTTAGACCAAGCTTGACGATGGGACAAAATAACTCAGAATCCTACACAAATCTGCATGCACACTTATCTCTAAAATGGGTATCTAAACGTATTTACAAATTTCAATTTTGATAAAATAGGAAAAAGTGCAACTTTAATGGCCTTGGCTTGACCAAGATTGATCTATGACTAGCATGCACCTTTTTTGCCCTTGATTTGACCAACATTGACTACAATATAAAATAGCTCGAAATGTTGCAAGAAAATGCGTGCATTCTTATCACTCTATTGGGTATCTATATCTACTCTTAAATTTTAATTCTAACAAATTGGGTAAAGTAAAAAAAATTTAGGCCCTTTTTTGACAAAGTTTGGATAAGGTAAAAAATAGCTCGAAAATCCCATGAAAATCTACTTGCACTCTTATATGTCAAATGGGTACCTGAATCCACTTTCAAATTTCAATTCAAACAAAGTCAACAAAAGTGCAACTTTTCAACCTTGGTTTGGCCAACCTTGAACGACGGACAAAAAAGCTCCAAATATTATAAAAATAAGTGTCCATGCTTATCTCTCAAATGGGTATCTAAATCTACTTTAAAATTTGAATTTTGAAAAATTGGGAAAAATGCAACGTTTTAGGCCTTGGTTTGACCAAGTTTGAACAAGGTCCAAAATAGCTCGCAATCCCCAAAAAATCTACATGTAGGATTATCTCTCAAATGGGTACCTAAATATAGTTTCAAATTTAAATTTCGAGAAAGTCAAGAAGAGTGCATTTCTTAGACCTTGGTTTGACCAACCTTAATTTAGGGCCAAAATAACTCGAAATCTCACAACAATATGTGTGCACACTTATCTCTCAAATGGGTATCTAAATCTACTTTTACATTTAATTTCTTAAAAATTGGAAAAAAGTGCTACCTTTTAGGCCTTTGTTTGACCAAGTTTGACTAAGGTCCAAAATAGCTCAAAATCCTCTAGAAGTTTGTATGCATGGTTATCTCTCAAAAGGGTACCTAAATTCACTTTCAAATCCAATATAGGTGTCCATTCTTACCTTTCGAATCGGTATCTAAATCTACTTTAAAATTTGAATTTAAAGAAATCGGGAAAAATGCATCCTTTTGGTCATCATTGAAGGTTGTTCCAAAAATATGTGTGCATGCTTATCTATCAAATGGGTATCTAAATATACGTTTACATTTGGTTTCTAACTAATTGGGAAAAGTGAAACCTTTTAGGCCTTGGTTTGACCAAGTTTAACCTAAGGTCCAAAATAGCTCGGAATCCCCTAGAAGTTTGCATGCATGGTTATCTCTCAAATATATACCTAAATTCACTTTCAAATATGAAATAGGTGTCCATTCTTAACTATCCAATGGATATCTAAATCTAAATCAAAATTTGAATTTTAAGAAATTGGTAAAAATGCAACAATTTACGCCTTCGTTTTACCAAGTTTTCCTTAGGTCCAATATCTACTTTTACATTTGATCTCTAAGAAATTGGAAAAAAGTGCAACCATTTAGGCCTATGTTTGACCAAGTTTGACTAAGGTCCAAAATAGCTCGAAATCCCCTAGAAGTTTGTATGCATGGTTATCTCTCAAATGGGTGCCTAAATTCACTTCCAAATTTCAATTACTAGAAAGTTGAAAAATTAAAATATCTCACGCTTTTGCTTGACCAACCTTGAATAATGACCAAAATAGCTCACAATCTCACAAAAAATGGTGTGCATGCTTGTCTCTCAAATGGGTATATAAGTCTACTTTCAAATTTCAATTCGGAGAAAGTGGGAAATGTGAGAATTTTTAGGGATTGGTTTGACCAACCTTGACTAAGGGCCAAAATAGCTCAAAATATCACAAAAATAAACATCCACACTTATCTCACAAATGCATGTGTAAAACTACATTTAAATTTGAATTCTAAGAAATTGAAAAAAAGTGCAACGTTTTAGGCCTTTGTTTGGCAAAATTTGATTGAGGTGCCAAATAACTTGTAATAAAACAAAACTGTTCGTGTATGCTTATCTCTCAAATGGGTACCAGAATCAAATTTAAATTTCAATTCCGAAAAAGTGGGTAACATGTAACTTTTTTGGGTCTAGTTTGACCAACAATGACTTGTTAGGATTATTATTAATCCTCCCTTTGGACAAATAAGTTTATTTGTTTAATTACATAGCTTAGGAGGTCTTCATAACTTCGTTAGTGCATGAGGGACAAATCTACTAGACACCTACCACTTACTACTCTTGTCTGCATGCATTTGGGTGCTCTAGGGATAAATCCCTATAATTCAGGAACCCACTCAGAGTGCCACCAATAGCGTTGAGGAGTTGACTCCAATAGGTATTCAGTAATGTCTAGTTGTGCTCCTATCCCCATCAGTTATATCACTTTTAGTGTCTTTAGCATTAGTTTACATCATTAAAGGGAATATAGGCACCTTTGTCCACCTACCCTTTTCAATGAAACTGGCTATTAACTATTTTAGTTATATGGATTTGCACCAGTTAGATCTAATGGTGATTTTCCCACACTAATTTAGCTCCTAATTCAGTCTAGCTTGGTAGATTCAACTTCCTCTTCAGATATTCGAATTATTCCTTGATGTTGTATTACATATTCACCCATAATGTGAATATTATTGTATGGAATATTTTTCATATTGTTCTTCAACTCATTGTTTAATAACAATTATTCATCTCTATATTTTTCTTGTGCAATCTATGTGAAGACTATTTATGTCCCAAGATCTGCTTGTCAAAATCTAATATGACTACAAACCAAAATAGATCAAAATCTAGCAAGAATAAGTGTGTGTGCTTATCTCTCTATAGGGTATCTATATCTACTTTTAAATTTTAATTCTCACAAATTGGGAAAAGTGAAACTTATTTCTCAAATGGGTACCTAAGTTTGCTTTGAAATTTCAATTGTGAACCTCAGTTTGACCAACCTTGAATGAGGACAAAAATATCTCCAAATTTGATAAAAATCGGTGTCCGTTCTTACCTCTTGAATGAGTATATAAATCTACTTTAAAATTTGAATTTTAAAAATTGGGAAAAATGCAACGTTTTAGGTCTTTGTTTGACCAAGTTTGACTAAGGTCCAAAATAGCTCACAATCCCCAAAAAATATACATGCGGGCTTATCTCTCAAATGGGTACCTCAATCCACTTTCAAATTTCAAATTCAAGAAAGCCAAGAAAAGTGCATCTTGTATACCTTAGTTTGACCAACGTTAGCTGAGGGATAAAACAACTTGAAATATCACCAAAATATTATTGTGCGCTTATCTCTTAAATGGGTTTCTAAATCTACATTTAAATTGGAATTCTTAGCTCGCACTGGTGTGGCTAATTGGCAGTTCCGTTGTTATGAAGTCACTTGTTGTAAATTGGAGGTCACAAGATCAATCCCACACGGGTTTACCTGTGTCCCATGTCTTGCGGCGGGTGTGGGGCACCTAGGGTTATAGTGGTAGCAGGAATGGATCCCTAGACCCCATGTCATGCGAGTACCAACCCGGACCCAGTTGCTGATTCCCTTAGTCAAAAAATAAAAAATTGGAATTCTAAAAATTCAGAAAAATGCAACCTTTTAGGCCTTAGTTTGACCAAGTTTGACTAAGGTCCCAAATTGCTTGAAATCCCCCAAAAATATGCATGCATTCTTGTCTCGCAAGTGGGTACCTAAATTGACTTTTAAATTTTATATTTTGAGAAAGTTAAAAAAGTTTATCTCTTAAACCTTTGTTTGACCAACCTTAACTAATGACCAAAATAAAACAAAATTTCAAAAACATAGGTGTGCATACATATATGTCAAATGGGTATATAAATCTACTTTCAAATTTGAATTCTAAATAATTGGAAAAAAGTGCAACTGTTTAGACCATTGTTTGACCAAGTTTGACTGAGGTCCAAAATAACCCGGAATCCCAAAAAATCAACATGCACACTTATCTCTCAAATGGGTACATAATTGCACTTTCGAATTTTAACTTCAAAAAATTTGCATCTCTTTTACCTTGGTTTGACCAACATTGATTGAGGCCCAAAATAGATTAAAATATCACAAAAAATATTCCTACACACTTGTCTCTTAAATGGGTATCTAAATCTAATTTTAAATTTGGATTCTAAGAAATTTGGAAAAAGTGCAATTTTCTAGTTCTTAGTTGAGCCAAGCTTGAAGGAGGTCCAAAATAGATGAGAATCCCCCAAAAACCTGTGTGCATGCTTATCTCTCAAATGGGTACCTAAATCCATTTTTCAAATATCAATTTTGAGAAAGTCGACAAAATCCATCAATTAGACCTTGGTTTGGCCAACATTGACTTTTAGGCAGAAATAACTCGAAATCATGTGAAAATGTGCATGCACGTATATCTTTTATATGTGTTCCTAAAATTAATTCCAAATATCAATCACAAGAAAGTGTTAAGTGAAACTTTTTAAGTCTTGGTTAGTCAAAGCTTGACGATGGGCCAAAATAATTTAGACTCGTGCACAAATAAGCATGCACACTTATGTCTCAAATGGGTATCTAAACGTATTTACAAATTTCAATTTTGAGAAACTGGGAAAAGGTGAAACTTTAATGGCCTTGGTTTGACCAAGGTTTATTTATGACCAACGTGCACCTTTTTTGGTCTTGATATGGCCAACATTGACTACAAACTAAAATAGCTTGAAATCTTGCAAGAATAGGTGTGCGTGCTTATCGCTCTATTGTGTATCTATATCTACTATTAAATTTCAATTCTGACAAATTGGGAAAGTGAAACTACTTAGCCCTTTGTTTCACCAAGTTTGGCTAAGGTCCAAAATAGCTCGAAAATCCCAAAAAAATTTACTTACACTCTTATCAGTAAAATGGGTACCTAAATCCACTTTCAAATTTCCATTCTATGAAAGTCGACAAAAGTGCATCTTTTCAACCTTGGTTTGACCAACCTTGAACGAGGGCCAAAATAGATCCGAATATCATAAAATTAGGTGTCCATGCTTATCTCTCAATTGGGTATCTAAATCTACTTTAAAAATTGAATTTTGAGAAATTGGAAAAACTACAATGTTTTAGGACTTGGTTTGACCAAGTTTGACTGAGGTCCAAAATAGCTCACAATCCCCAAAATATCTACATGTGGGCTTATCTTTCAAATGGGTACCTAAATCCAATTTCAAATTTCAATTTCAAGAAACTCAAGAAAAGTCCATCTTATAGACCTTGGTTTGACCAACGTTAACTGAGGGATAAAATAACTTGAAATCTCGCAAAAATATTTTTGCACACTTATCTCTAAAACGGGTGTCTAAATATACTTTTAAATTTGAATTCTAAAAAAATGAAAAAAGTGCAACCTTTTAGGCCTTGGATTGACCAAGTTTGACTAAGGTCCAAAATAACTCATAATACCCCAAAAATCTGCATGGATACTTGTCTCTCTAGTGGGTACCTAAATTCACTTTCAAATTTTAATTTTGAGAAAGTTAAAAAAGCGCATATCTTAGATCTTTGTTTGACCAACCTTGACTAACGACCAAAATAGTATGGAATTTCAAAAAATATGTGTCCATGCATATATCTTGAATGGGTATCTAAATCCACTTTCAAATTTGAATTCTAGAAAACCTGAGAAAATTGCAAATTTTTAGGCCTTTGTTTGACCAAGTTTGACTGAGGTAAAAAATAGCTCGAAATCCCCAAAAAATCAACATGCACACTTATCTCTCAAATGGGTACATAAATCCACTTTCAAATTTTGACTTCAAAAAAGTCACAAAAGGTGCATCTCTTTTACTTTGGTTTGACCAACCTTGACTGAGGCCCAAAATATATTAAAATATTGCAAAAAATATTCCTACACACTTGTCTCCTAAATGGGTATCTTAATCTAATTTTAAATTTGATTTCAAACAAATTTGGAAAAAGTGCAACTTTCTAGTCCTAAGTTTGACCAAGCTTGAAGGATGTCCAAAATAGCTCAGAATCCCCCAAAAATATGTGCTCGTGCTTATCTCTCAAATGGGTACCTAAAGTCATTTTAAAATATCAATTTTGATAAAGTCGACAAAAATACATCTATTAGATCTTGGTTTGGAAAATATTGACTTTTAGGAAGAAATAACTCGAAGTCATGCGATAATGCACATGCACGTTTATATTTTAAATGTGTTCCTAAATTTAATTTTAAATATCAATCACAAGAAAGTGTTAGGTTCAACCTTTTAAGTCTTGGTTAGACCAGGCTTGACGATCGACCAAATAACTCAGAATCCTGCACAAGTTTGCATGTAGACTTATCTCTCAAATGGGTATCTAAACATATTTACAAATTACAATTTTGAGAAACTGGAAAAAGGGTGCAAGTTTATTGGTCTTGGTTTGACCAAGCTTGACCTATGACTAACATGCACTTTTTTTGGCCTTGATTTGACCAATATTGAGTACAAACTAAAATAGTTTGAAATCTTGCAAGAATACATGTGCATGCTTATCACTCTATTGGTATATATATGTCACATCCCCATGCCTCCGACCGGCGAAGAGGACGCAACGGACATCAAACACGACTGGGCAACCGCCCCATGAACCTGATCAAAAGAAAACAATGCTGGAATTAAAAGCTTACAGGATGCATATTAAGATGCCTAAATCCTCAATCATACAGCGGAAGCAAAAACACATACATTCCCAGCATAAACATGTTCATCATAATTCATTTGTCATCAATATAATTGCAGAGATAGAAGAGCAGCACTTATCTATGGGTGAAGAACTCGCCCACAACCAGCTACGTCGTTGCAACGTTCCACCCAACCATAGGCCATCTTGCTCATCAATTTCTCAGCAATGCTGCCACCCCCGAGCTGGGCATGATTCCTCCAGGATAAGGATCATTACAGGCTTACACATAGCCGAGGGACACAATCAGCCAAACCAAACACTGCTGGGTTTAACAGGCCTTCAACAGCAGCCAAGCCAGCACATCCCAAGGGGACAACCACTGCATACCAGCAGCAAAACAAAACCTTCACAGCCCTGTGAAGAAGCCAACAACCAGGAATTATCCCCAAACCAAAGGTGGGACACAGCTCCATCCTACAAGGCAACTCAGAGTTGGTTTTGGCCCTAACGTGGCCAAAACAACTCAGCTGCAACCCAAAACGGGGTACCTCAGCAGCCACAACACACAATGAAATGATAACGGCATTCCACGATTCCAAACAGGGAAATTCAACCAACATCACTCACAATTCCTCAATGGAACGGCTGGGCAACATCACATAGTCCACAACGGAGGAGAGGCCAGCTCTCAGCGTGGACAGAGGGAAATTCAACCAATGGGTTGGAAATCCACAATGGCCCAAAACGAATTTGAGCACCACCGCCAACAAAACGTAAGGAATACCACAGTCCCAAAATGAAATCAGTGAGCATGGATCACAACATGAAAACGACTCCGGCAGCATCCAACAGTCGTGGAAGAAATGACAGCAGCCCCAAATCGTGGGTGAAAATCAACAGCAAGTAGAATCGTGGATTAAAAACCACGGTCTGGGCACATACCAAGAGAATTCGGGCCCTTGAGGCTGTTCTACCTTCTTGCTGCGTGCACCAACCAAGGAAGAGCCGCGACCAGTGTGTGAGGAGGAAAAAAACGTACAATCCTAGCCTGCGCGTGAGGAAGAACTAACCAGGCGTGAGAGAAACCGACCATGGGGAGAATGCAGACCAGCGTGAGGAAAACGAGAGTTCTCTGCTAGGCATGCGTACTGTCCAAAACTGACAGCAGCCTGCCAAACCCACATTTTTCCATGCCCACGTTTCCTCATGCCATAACTGCCCCCAAATAACAAAGTCAAGACATTGAAGAGGTTGGAGAGGTTGGGTAAGACAAGAAAGGTGGCAAACAAAACAAAGGTGGAAAAACATGGGTTTTCCCCCAAGACTAAGGTTGGACATCCCCCACCCCTTATCCTTTGGAACCATGCCCTTTTCATTTAACGTTGTGCTACCGTAGCTGGTTGTGGTTTTAGTTTTATTTGATGTGCGTGTTTACATGATGCCACATTAAAATGTGCCGGATAGCACAACATACCATCAGCAACTACCCCTATTGCCGAAACATACACACACAAATCGATGGTGGGGCTTTTTCCTTTAGCTCCTCACCATGATTAATTACAATATATACATCATGCAAATAGGGTCAAAACCGGGGACATTACAATATATCTACTCTTAAATTTCAATTCTGACAAATTGCGAAAAGTGAAACTTTTTAGGCCTTTGTTTCACCAAGTTTGGATAAGGTCTAAAATAACTTGAAAATCCCCCAAAAATCCACATGCACTCTTATCTGTAAAATGGGTTTCTAAATCCAGCTTCAAATTTTAATTCCGAGAAAGTCGACAAAAGTGCATCTTTTCAACATTAGTTTGACCTACCTTGATCGTGGGCCAAAATAGATCCAAATCTCATAAAAATAGGTGTCCATGGTTATCTCTCAAATGGGTATCTAAATCTACTTTAAAATTTGAATTTTGAGAAATCAGAAAAATGGAACATTTTAGGCCTTGGTTTGACCATGTTTGATCGAGTTACAAAATAGCTCGCAATCCCCAAAATATCTACATGTATGTTTTTCTCTCAAATGGGTACCTAAATACAGTTTCAAATTTCAATTTCGAGGAAGTCAAGAAAATTGCATTTCTTAGACCTTGGTTTAAAAAACCTTAATTAAGGGACAAAATAACTTGAAATCTCACAAAATTATGTGTGCACACTTATCTCTGAAATGGGTATCTAAATCTACTTTTGCATTTGATTTCTAAGAAATTGGAAAAATGTGCAACCTTTTAGGCCTTGGTTTGACCAAGTTTGACTAAGGTCCAAAATAGCTCAGAACCCCCTAGAAGTTTGTATGCATGGTTATATTTTAATGGTTACCTAAATTCACTTTCAAATCTCAAATAGGTGTCCATTCTTACCTCTTGAATGGGTATCTAAATTTTCTTTAAAATTTGAATTATAAGAAATTGGGAAAAATGCAACCTTTTGGTCCTCATTCAAGGTTGTTCCAAAAATATGTGTGCATGCTTATCTCTGAAATGGGTATCTAAATCTACTTTTACGTTTGATTTCTTAGAAATTGGAAAAAGTGCAACCTTTTAGGCCTTGGTTTGACCAAGTTTGACTAAGGTCCAAAATAACTCGAAATCCCCTAGAAGTTTGTATGCATAGTTATCTCTCAAATGAGTACCTAAATTCACTTTCAAATTTCAATTATGAGAAAGTAGGAAAAATAGCATGCACACTTTCAAAAAATCAACATGCACACTTATCTCTCAAATGGGTAGATAAATCCACTTTCAAATTTCAACTTCAAAAAAGTCAGAAAAAATGCATCTCTTTTACCTTGGTTTGACCAACCTTGACTGAGGCCTAAAATCAATTAAAATATCACAAAAAACATTCATACAGACTTATCTCTGAAATGGGTATCTAAATCTACTTTTACATTTGAGTTCTAAGAAATTGGAAAAAGTGCAACCTTTTAGGCCTTGGTTTGACCAAGTTTCACTAAGTGTTGTAATCACTCAGATTGCAAGGTTACCAATGATACACATAAAGAATCATATAAAAATAACACAACAAGAGACAAGAATGGTAGATAGAATAATAGTTTATATTACTCAATACACATGTGGGTTCATACAACAAACCGAACCAAGTATCTATCTGGATCAACAACTTATATATACATTTACAAAATAACTATAGTTACTACCTGTCGGTTCAACCAACCAACATGACCTATGAGGTCGACCTAATATACTATTAGTCTACTAATGAGTCTAGTTGGCTAAGCCAACTAGCTCCTCCAACATCTCCCCCAACACAAAATATTTCTTTGTCTCGAAGAAACAGGGAAGTGGCAAAATTTATGTCTTGAGTAGTTTCTATAATGTTTTTTCATGGGTTGTGCTTCCTGATTGATGGTTGCTTCTGTATGCATACTTCCACAATTGCTTCTGCAGTAATTGATAACTAATGCTAGAATTCCTACCAAGTGTGCAACACTTTTTGGATGTCTATAGTTAGGGTTGTGAGACTCGACAAATTCTCCACTTTTTGGTTGATGTTTAAGTTAAAAATGTTTCTCATGTCGGGTCCCATAAGTTGTATTTTTTCTTTGGTAGTATGAAGTAGTCTTTTCATATGAGGACGAATCTTGTCAAGACTGACTGGGCTGGGTAGGACTTGCCTGATCCACTGGTGCTCTTGTTTCTCTAATTTGTCTAAATTTTCCATCTCTAATACAATCTGGTCCTGAATTGTCTTCTGCATTGATTATGTGCTTACTTGTCAGCCCTGCAGTGAACTAATTAGCTCACGAGTATCTCGTTCTTGCTAAAACAGTTGGCCATAGTAGGTGAACCAATTCCTTAAAAATTCTTCTGTTACATTTGACTCTAAGATATTCTCTCACAGCATGGTGTAGGCTGCCGAAAATGTTGTATATTTATTTCTCACTAATAAAGTAGTTTATTCTACCTACTAATCTTTTCTTTCTTGCAGTTGTTCCTGGAATTTCGACACGACACTTTCAAACAATTGATATGCTTTGTCCAACGGTTTTTTAGTGTCGAACCCTTCTGGGACTAGAATAAATTTCCTCGCCAAATTCTCGCATCTTGTCAGGAATTTAGTCTGGTTTGTTTTTAGCTTTTCAATTTTTCCTTTTCTTTTCTCTCTTATTAGTCTTGACTCCTTGTTGATGGCATCCTCTAGTCGGTCTATCTCTTCCTCTCTTATCTTCTGCATGCCGACTATTGTTGTCGACCATAACCGATCCAGGTGAATAACTGATGGTATTTGTTGAGCCAACCGTAGTTGTTTTTTATGTTCCTTTTCTTTTTTCTTTCTATCTTTTTCTGTCTTTTCTTTTCTGTCGCTCTTGTTCTCTGTTTTGTACTTCAGCTTCTTTTGTCGACGGTGGTATGGTCTATGTTTGCTCTATGGTGTTTCTTGGTAAGGTGGGATTTATTAATTGGGTTTTTGGTGGGGGAATGGTAGATGTTGGTGTAGATGAAGGTGGTGTGGGTGAGGGGAGAGGTGGTGAATGGAGAGGTGGTGGTTGCTCAGAAGACGATGATAGAAGGTTTGGGATGGAATCTGTTGGCAGAGGTTTTTCGACCATTTATGGTGATTCAACAGCTTCGGTGGATTCAACGAATTCTATATTCTCAATCATTTATTGGTTTGGTGCTAATGATTCAACTTGGTCAAAGTCGACAAGTTCTTCTGAAATGGCTCCCTCATATTCTTCATTGGTCGGGTTAGAGAGTGGAGGGTTTTCAATGGATTGTGAGATAAATGAGGAGATTTTTTGTGCTATAATTTCAGTGCTTTGATCGGGGTTTCTTTGGAAGGTGGATTTGATATGCCCCACAATTTGTGATTTTGGTGCAGAACTTTGCGGTTGGTTGGGGATTTGGGGAATAGTGAGAATTTGTTGTGGGTTTTCTGAAATGGTAACCGTTCTTGTTATCATTAGTTGTTGGATAGTAGGAAAAATGTTTGGGAGTTGGTTAATGAAATATTATAGGTCGACATATTTATCTACTCTTGTCTATAGATTTTCAGGTAGTGCTTGTAAGTACGGATTTAGGGAAGTTGTCGGTGTAATAGAGGTCGAAGTTGGAAACCCTTCTTCGACAATCTGAACTAGGGATGGGAGTGGTGGAGTGGAAGTGAGGTCAACTGGATAAACCTTAGGTGGAGTAGCAATTTTTACCTTCTTTTCTTGAGGTTGCTTTGCTTCTTCTACGAATAAATTTTTGAATTGTTCCTCGAATGATATTTTATCTTTAGCAGCATCCTCTAGGATTTGCGCAGTGCTAGCATGTAGTTCATATTCATCATATAAATTATCTGAAAGTAACATCTTGCGCTTCCCCTTTCCTTTGACCAAAGTCTTCCTCTTATGTCAAGCTTTAGATAATTCGATAGCTAGCTGACGAATGTTTTCTTTTGTCATTGTGTATTCTGGAAGAAGGTTATCGGACTGGGTCTCCTCATCTGTTTGTATTGATTCTTCCTCCTATTGTTGTGTCGGTGGTATTAAAGCAACTTGTAGAGTGTTAAATTCTTCTGTAGGAGCATCCTCCAGGGTGAAAGTACTTATATGAAGTCATAGTTCATAGCCCTCTTCGTTTTCTTGGCCAGTCAAGGGTTCGAAGATTGGTTGATCAAACTTCTTTGCGATTGGAGGTATGTCTAACCTGGTGTTAGACTGTCGAGTTAGCTCTGTAAAGATGTCCTCAACTGATGGGTAAAATTTGAGGGGTTCAGCCTTCCCTCTGCCCCCTTGCAGGTACCATATTGAAGTGTGGTCTAGTTCTAGTTGAATATGTGCAGTCGATGGTAGACATCAACGAATATTCTGCAGTACCCTCCATCTGGCCATTTTGATTTTTAAGTTTTGAAACCAAGTATCTAACCAGACCTTGGATTGTTCCAATTCTTGTTGATTTATAGACATTGAAAAATATTTGAAATTCCACATACCGATTTTGTTCGATTAATTGAAGTCTGGATCTCCGATAGGTCGAATATGGTACATTGCAATCCATATGATTAGGGAAGGAAATTTAATTGGCGTGCCCTCTTCTTGACATTTTGCACAGGTTTGTTTGATAAGTTCTACTAGGTGTTGTTCCCAGTGGTACACTTTTCCTCTTTCTGCTACATTTACGATAACTTCCAACATGTCTAGCTTTAAGTTGGAACCGTGCCCTGTGCTTGTTAGGCCTATAGAGATAATATTTGCCACTATTTTGGGTGTGCTAAGTTGTATTTGGCTGATTACTAATCCTCTTGAGTTATTTCCTGCTGGGGTTCCTGTTAGCTTCTCGACTAGACTTGGTTTTGATCTTACAGGGATTGGTTTGCCTTTGTTTGACTACCCGATAAGCCTATGGATTATGTCTCCTAATATCTTGACAGGTCTATTGAAGTAAAATTTTCCATTGTGGTATCGGATAATAATGAACTGTGCGATGATGTCTTTTGTGCCCGCAAAATTTTCCATGAGAGGTGCATTTATGTACGCGAGGATTGTGGTTGCACTAACCTTTTGGGCCTCCTCTATCATTTTTCCATCTTTATATGACCATTTCCTAACTTCCTTCCACAATATTTCCCAGGATGTTTCTATAAATTTTGCTTTGCGAATATTTTCTAGGCGTTGTACCAGTGGAGTTGTGGTTGTTTATAACTCTTTCATTTTATTAGTTGTTTTTATAGCTGATTTTACCACTCCAGGTAAATCACACTGTGTATGGACTTCCCCTGTCCCATTGTAGACTCCTTAGACCCCATGTACCATTTTTTGTCCTTTGATGTTTCCTTGATCATCCCTAAAAACATGTGAAAAATTCTATACGCGACTTTTAATCCCTTAATCGCGTAAATATGCGGGTTTGACCACTAAAACCGCGTACATCGGGATGTATACAAAAATACAAATCCTTTTGGAGTTTTCCTTGACATGGATCCGACTCACTTGACTCCTAGCCTTCCCTATGCCTTGAGATCGCTCAGATTCGACCTTTCATTACCCCTTTGAAAAGCTATATAAGGAACTCTATGGTACATTGAAGGCATACAAGAGAATTGAGAGGAAAGAAACTATAGTCCATTGTTTCCAGAACTTATGCTTGAGTTTGCATCCCTTTGTCCCTTGGAGCACTAGTGTGTTCTTCCCAAGCTTGCCTTTTCCTTATGAGCTTGCTATCAAGAGATGGAGGATTGAGGTGGTGGAGACCCAAGTGGGGGATTCAGTTTCTCCGGTTCGTAGATGTGCCGTCAGAGGTTATATCTATTGTAATCTCTGATTTATATTAATAGAAATATATTTTCCTGTCCAATAATGTGTGTTTGAATGAATATATTATCCTTGGGAGTATTTCAAATGCTTATACATTGTTGATTATATATGCTAGAATAGATCTAACACCATGATATATAGTATGCTTGTATTGTTTACTTGTTGTTGAGGAAGTAATTTATCAATTCAAGCCGAAGTTGGAAAGTTCAACGGGGATCTACTTCAACCATCTGAAATAAGGTACGAGGTATAATCCTTTAGTGTTAGAAATTTACTTTCTATTGCATATTGGAAAAGATTGATTTCTGGAGTCAAGCTATCTGTTGTGGTACCCAAAGCCATAGGAATTTCTCTCCATAACAGAATTGGCGACTCCGCTGGGGAGTTCCTAGTAGTTGTCCTTTGGGGGTTGTTCTATCGGCATTCAATGAATTTGAATTGCTCTTTCTCTCTTGTTTCTGTGTCGGGTCTGGGGGCATGTATGCCTGGTAGTGTCTGATTGGTGTGAAGTTTGTCTCATCTTGTCTGTTTTCCTTGATTTTATGCACCTTTCTACCTATACGCGAGTTTTTAACTCACAGTCGCGTATACACGTGGGTTTCTCTGTGATTTCCACGTATACACGCGGGTTTACTACGAACAATCATGCATGCCCTTAGTTTTTCCTTTTTGTGGAAGTTAAATGGTTGCTGGGTGAATTTTGATGATTGCTGAGTCTCCTTTGGCACTGCCTGAGTCTGTTTATACCTCTGTTTCTGATTAGAAACATTTTTTTTTAGGCTAATTTAAAAAAAAAAAAAGGTTCTTGTCATGGCATTTTCGATTTTTTGTTTGGAATTAGTGCATTAGAGTTCTTTTACCTTAGTGCTTTGCTTGAGTGCTATTTGAGTGTGCTTGTAGAGTCTAGGGGTCATAGAATCATGCTTTTTCTTTTTGCATCTCATTCTATTTCAAAAAACCCAAAAACATTTGATTATAATCATGCATTGCATTTTGCATTTTGCATTGTACTTGCACTAGATTTGCTTTGGAGTACTAGTTAGGACTTCATATAGGAAAACTTGCATTCATCATTTGAATAAAAATTATGCATTTCACGTAGTAGCATACCCTGTTTTCATGGACACAATGCATTTGCATTGATTTTTAGGTGTGCATTTTACTTCATGTTGTGTCATAACACCATTAGTTGCATGGTCATATCCCTATTTTGAGTAAGAAATCCAATTAAAATCAACGCTAAATTAAAATGAATTACACTCTTTTCTTTTCTAAGGTGCACCAACAAGCTTAGGTTTTAGGGTCTTGGAATAGTTCATTGTGAGTAAATTCTCCAAGACCACTAAACAACAACATCTATGTGTTTGTCCAAGTGAGTGTGTGAAATCCTTGGTATAACTAGTGTTTCTCAGGATCCTCCTCTCAAAAGGGAGTTAAGCACGAGGCAGTGTGAGCGGTTATTGATTGGGATGACCCCTAGTCATAACTAAGTAGCACCAGAGATATTTCTAGGATTGTATTCGTATCTGGGGGCTCTTTCGAGAGTTTCGGGCTTTGCTACCATGCCCATACGGTCAATCCCGCCTGCGACTGTCTGCCTGAGCATTGATTATATTGAGGTGACCTTAGTGGCCTCACCTAGGATATCGAGGGGGTACTTTGCAGGGGTTATTTTGTGGGTGTCCCGACCAGGTTGGGGTTGGACAGCACAGTCGCTTTACGCATTGAAGCTGAGGGCCACAATAATTGGTTACATACCTCTGCTTGTTTTGTATGGGAGTCTCAAGCCTCTCCTAGGTGAGACATACCTGATTCATTTGGAAGCTCACTTATCTAGCCCTTGTTTGCTTGCATTTGGCTTTAGATTTTATTAGTGATTGCTCTGTGCATGATAGCTTGCCTAGGGTTTGTGTAAATAGAGAGTCTTTTTTATTTTTTTGAGTCATTGTGGATTCAGGTGCGGCTCCTCGATGTTCTCGTCATTTAGCAGGACTTCTGCCTTCTACTTCTCCTCCTCCTTTGGGAGAGAGACCTAGACAGTCCAAGCGAACTATTTCACACATTGATTCACACACCATGGGAGACCATATGGAAAGTATTCTTGAATGACCTTCTCCCATTCGAGTGGATGATGGGGAGTTTACTCCTACCTACGATCCTTCTCCCGACTTAGATGAGTTAGGGCTTGTGATTTCTGAGATAGGAACCTTTCATGATAGACCTACTCACTCTAGGGTTGATTCCCCATTGACGCATTACCGGTATGGAATGCTGGAGGATGTCGAG
Organism: Pseudotsuga menziesii; assembly: GCA_001517045.1. Taxonomy (NCBI): domain Eukaryota; kingdom Viridiplantae; phylum Streptophyta; class Pinopsida; order Pinales; family Pinaceae; genus Pseudotsuga; species Pseudotsuga menziesii. The sequence continues at coordinate 1,324,323 of LPNX010984811.1, forward strand.
ACTCATTTTGAACCCGCAAGCACTAGCTATGGTAGTTATGCTACATCTGGTTTTCCCACACATGATTTGGAATTTCATGTCGAATCTGAGTTCGAGCCTAACACTATGCCTGGGGGCACTCTCATTCCTTACCATGCGGAGAGGTTTGGGAGCACTAGTCACATTGCACCTTCCATCTCGATGGTGAAAGTTACATCACATATTCCTCCTAGGTCTAGGGTTAGTGATTCTATTAGGATACCAGACCCGAGACAAGTAATGATAGGGAATAGTACGTACATTGTTACTCAGGTCCCTCCATCCTCGGTCCCTACTTCTTCAAATGTTCACCCTCCACCTTATTCACGTGGTCCTTCAGGCCGAAACATTGCTACAAGTTATGTCTGTACTGTGGTTACTAGACCGGTTGTGTCTCAGCTTCATGTACCACCCATTGTTTCGGGAGGTCATGCTCATACTTCTAGAGGTCACATTCCTACTTTCGGAATGTACATCCCTATTTCTGGAATGTGTGTTCCTAATTACAGAGTGTCCCATGAGACATCGCATGCGATGACTTATGGACCCTATTATGGGATGCAGTATAGATAGGGTTCTTCACCTTATGGGGGCGGGTATCAACAACCTACTTACTCTCCTAATTACAGCTTCATAGCTCCTACTAGTCAAGGTCCACCACACTATGGTGCTTCCACGCCACCCTATACGGGTCATATGGGAGGAGGGCACTATGGCCAAGGCCATGGTGGTAATCAGACCTATATGAATCATGGAGCGGTCCATCGACCTCATCATCCTAGGCTCCCTTTCCCTCCGACACTCAATCTTCCTGACTTGTTGAGATTAACGAACAATCCTGTAGCTCATGACCCGGCTTGGCTGGCTGTCCCTACCAAGATTCCCTCGGACATACCTAAGTTTGAGGGAAAACCAGGAGAGGATCCAAGCGAACACGTTACTACTTTTCACCTATGGTGCTCTTCGAATTCCTTACAATAGGATTCCATCCATTTGCGGCTATTTCAACGCACCCTTACAAGGCCTACCGCGAAATGGTATATAGAGGTACCTAGGGGAGCTTTCGCTTTGTTCGATAACCTTGTGATGAATTTTCTTAACCACTTCCATCTACCAGTGCATTATGACATGGGTATTGTGTTGGCCAAGATGTTGTCATTCTGGCAACGGCGGAGAATGAAAGAACAAAATGTTCCAACGCGAAACCAAACAATCAGCCGACTAAGGCAAATGCATCGGAGAAGAATATCGAGACTGAAGCCGATTATCTTTCCGCAACGGCAGGAGAATAAGCAAATAAACCTCTGATTTAAACATTCAAATACCCAGCTTGCCTGACTCTCTGCATTCCATTGCTCAGCTGGGGGTTTGTCCACTATGAATATATTCTCATTCACATTACAGGTTGGCAAGTTATTTATGGCTCTGATTTCTTGTTGGCATATGTTTACAGCTTCTGCTTTCTTGTTTTCTAGACACATTCTGTATAGATTAAAACAGTGACAGGGGGAGTCATGCTCACAGGGGGAGCATTATTTCTAGTCTTTGCCATGGATGTCAGAAGGGGGAGAAAGCTTTCAAAGTTTGCCATCATGTCAAAGGGGGAGTTTGTTGGCCAAGATGTTGTCATTCTGTCAAACTTTGCAGCACAGATTTTCCCACATGGAACGAATGGACTTTATTAACAGTAGCAATGGTGATCTTCAGACAGATAACGAGGTCTGCGAGATCATTAGGTCTATCAACGTCAGAGACATTATGAGTCAGATGGTTAGCGCATTACGCAGCCGCAATGGCGGGAGACGGAAAGACTACGGGCTCCACGGCAAACAAACATATTGGCGAGTGGAAGAACAAAAGACTATGGAAGAATAGTCCTATTCACAGCTGCAACGGCAGAAGACAGAAAGACTATGGGCTCCGCGGCAAACAAAACATATCGGCGAGCGGAAGAATGAAAGACTACAGAAGAATAGTCCTATTCACAACCACAACGGCGGAAGACCATCAGACTGCGAGTTCCGCAGTCAACATAAAACATTGACAAAAGGAAAATTTATATGGTGGATGGTTAGCTCGTTGAGGAGCTGCAACGACGAAGAATGAAAGAAAAAAATGTTTCGACACGAAACCAAACAATCAGCCGACTAAGGAAAATGCATCGGAGAAGAATATCGAGACTGAAGCCGATTATCTTTCCGCAACGGTGGGAGAATAAGCAAATAAACCTCTAATTTAAACATTCAAATACCCAGCTTGCCTAACTCTCTGCATTCCATTGCTCAGCTAGGGGTTTGTCCACTATGAATATATTCTCATTCACATTACAGGTTGGTTATGGCTCTGATTTCTTGTTGGCATATGGTTACAGCTTCTGCTTTCTTATTTTCTGGACACATTCTGTACAGATTGAAACAGTGACAGGGGGAGTCATGCTCACAGGGGAAGCATTATTTCTAGTCTTTTCCATGGATGTCAAAAGGGGGAGAAAGCTTTCAAAGTTTTCCATCATGTCAAAGGGGGAGTTTGTTGGCCAAGATGTTGTCATTCTGTCAAACTTTGCAGCACAGATTTTCCCACATGGAACGAATGGACTTTATTAACAACAGCAATGGCGAGCTTCAGACAGACAATGAGGTCCGCGAGATAATTAGGTCTATCAGCGTCGGAGACTCTATGAGTCGGATGGTTAGCGCATTACACAGCCGCAATGGCGGGAGACGGAAATACTACGGGCTCCACGACAAACAAACATATCGACGAGCGGAAGAAAAAAAGACTACGGAAGAATAGTCCTATTCACAACCGCAACGGCGGAAGATGGAAAGACTACGGGCTCCACGGCAAAAAAAACATATCGGCGAAGGGAAGAACGAAAGACTACGGAAGAATAGTCCTATTCACAGCCGCAACAGCGAAAGACCATTAGACTACGAGTTCCGCGATCAACATAAAACATTGAAAAAAGGAAAATTTATATGGCGGATGGTTAGCTCGTTGAGGAGCCGTAATGGCGGAGAATGAAAGAACAAAATGTTCCGACGTGAAACCAAACAATCAACCGACTAAGGAAAATGCATCGGAGAAGAATATCGAGATTGAAGCCGATTATATTTCCACAATGGCAGGAGAATAAGCAAATAAACCTCCGATTTAAACATTTAAAACCCCAGCATGGCATGGAATTGGCGATAAGTGGCGTGGCATGGCCTTGTAGAGCAGAATGAAGTGATTTGGAGTAAGGGAGAGTGGAACTCAATTGTGAAAGGTAAAACCCCAGAGAAGAGAATGACTATTCGTGGAATGCAGAGAGTTAAGCAAGCTGGGTATTTGAAGGACTTAAGAGTTTTTTCAGTTAAAGACTTTTAGAATCTATGGTATTCGTGGAATGTGAATTGTTTTGTCCAGATCAGCATTCGAGACCTATTAACTGTTTCTCATTTGCAATTAGATGGTACATGAAGAGTCCATAACCGTTTCTGTAATGAACGGAGAGAATGGGAATCGACTGAAATATATATATATATTGTAGCAAGCAGACTAAATATAGCGAGCTATTCAGTAAGGTAATTTCGCATATAAGAGATTGAGCACATTGCAGAAAAGGATTGAAGAGTGATACAGTGACAGTCTCGGTGAGTTATGTATGTGCTTAGTATTGATAATAAATAGAGAAAAATGTACAGAGATAGAATTATAACATCTGTTATGAATATATGCAATACTGTCTAATTCAGAATCATAATGTAAATGCTGATTTATAAAGCCTAGTCATAGACAGTGAGGGGTTGTAAGGGTTTGATTCATTCTATAATTCAAAGAAAAATCAGGGTGGTAGGGTGAAGCAAGGGAGAACAGAGTTCTCTGGGGTGTTGCAACATCCCTCTGGTTGTTGCCAGAAAATAGAAACAAGTTGGTGCTTGTATAATTGGAAGTTGGAGCTTCCAGAGGTAGCAGCCTCGTCTGGGTTGGAGCTCAGGCAAAATAAAAGAATGTAAAGAGGAGTTGGAGCTTACCTTTCATTCTTAAGAAGAAGAGTTTTGTTTTGGTTTCCTCATGAAAACATTATGTCTCGTGTTTGTTGATGTGATTGAATGTTGATTGTTACTTAATTTGCAGCTACATGTTGAATGGTTTAAACATATGAAACATCCTTTAAAAAGATGCATTTTGGTATGTAACTGATTCACCCCCCCTCTCAGTTACTTTAATCCGTCCAACATATTGAACTCTTGTCAAAATTTCGGCAAGATAAAGCCACACATATTTCTGATGATATTCAAGAGTGGCGTAGATGGAAGAGGTTAATTAAAGCCTTTATACCACCGGAGTTCCTCCTTGAGTGGTTCCTCAAGTCGTTATTGCCCTATATGACGAAGGATGTTTCTACATCCAGAGTGCAGAATGAGGAACATGAAATTTTTAGGGTGCAGGAACTGGAGTTGATCTATGCTTAGTCCGGTTTGTTATATGAGATTATTCCCAATGCTCCACATTGTATTTTCGACCCTAAAGTCAAACCTGGACCACATGCCGATGGAATTGTGGGTAGTGCAAGTGTGAAACCTGCGGATTCGATTGCAAAACAAGTTAGTCAATTTTCAATCAACCAATCTGCTTCGGGACAAGCTACGAATTCGTCTCAACCTGCCCAAATGGCGAGTGTACTTTCAGTGCAATCGTCGGACCAGAAGGGTAACCAGCAGCCCAGACGAAATAGAAAAAAGGGTAAAAATAATCGTAAGGGTGGGAATAAGAATGAGAATGCTAATAGTAATGACAAGAATAGCTGGAATGCTGGGGGGGACAAGCAAGATAAACTTAAGGTTAAGTTCCCTTACAAGTTATGTAAGGATGATCACCTCACTTACTTGTGCCCTCGTATTGAGGAAGCCTCGAGATTCTTGGCACAGGGCCCAACTGTGATAACTAACCCTTTAACACACAATCAGAATATGAACTTGAGGTCCCATGACTAGTTTGGTGGTGATCAATATCCACCGGAGGGTAGTGGTCATGGTTGCATTAACATGGTACGTGCTGTGAAAGTTGTGACCCATGCGAAAGGTTATGGTTCGTCACAACCCAGCCCAGGCAAAGAGCCTAATCCACTAGGGTCCCCTTTGCATATTGAGAAACCTATGGATAAACTTGAGACTGCACCTCACATTCCTAAGGGAGTCCTTAAGTGTTCGGGGCATAATCCAAATGCCTGAGCCACCCAAAACTATTCAGTTGTCGAGGATTTGGGCCACACTCCTTGTGCGATGTCCACATTGGAAGTGCTTCAGAGTTGTCCTTCGCAAAGGAAGGCGTTGCTTTCTGCCCTTGGTGTGAATGATGATGATTCTTCCTCCATGATCAAATTTGAAACTGCAGGACTTCAGCCTCGCTTTTCCTACTATGTGACTCTTTTGATTCACATAGAATGTCTTAATATGACCGTTAAGCGCACTGTGATTGACGAAGGCACTGCTGCTTCTGTGATGTCTTTATCATGTTTGAAAGGTTTGGGTTCCCCTGAGCTCTCTAAATCAGTGACCATGTTAACTGTGTTCGATGGGAGATCCTTTGGGCTGCACGACATCCTTCCTTCCCTTAAAGTCCGTTTGGGAGGGAAGATTGTTGCGATAGAGGTCGAGGTGGTTGATGCACCCCTTGACTACAATCTCTTGCTGGGTAGGAACTGGATGTACAATATGCAAGCCATTGGTTCTTCCCTGTTCTGCTTTGTATGCTTTCCACATAATGGGAATATCGTAACGATTGATCAAATGACATTCAAGAATCCTTCTGTTACCGCATCTTCGGGAGCTTTGATCCCGATTGTTGAACACTCTCAGCCAGCAATTGGGAGTGTGGGTGTAGGCATGTATCCATCCCTCATGGGAAGCTTTAGTTGTCCTGCACCGATCCTTATGATAGGATATAGTTCTGATGAGGCTTCGACATCTACAAGATTGGTGTCTTTTCACACGAGTCATATGGAAGATCCTTGGATTCTTCCTACACCGAGTACTCCGAGTGAGCCCGTCGTGACGGACGTGCCGTTGCCTGCAACTATGATAGCTTATCAAGCTAATCTCAAGTGTGTTGTAGAGCCTAGTCCTTCCTCTTCACGAATAGAGGAGGAGGACCCTTATGTGCTGCCAGCATGGGAAGTATAGTCTTTTCATGTGCACGACTACCTTGATACGGTTTTCCCTTCAGATGAAGCAATTATTGAGGCTACGTCGGGAGTTGAGCCACCATGGGAGGAAATCCATCATAGATCATACTTTCTTCCTGAGCTTGACCACTTGGAGCGTGAGGATTTTAGGGCGGTTCTTAGTTAGAGAGTTGGTATTCCTATGGTTCCATTAAGCTCTCCTGGTCAGATGGTCGATGGAAACATGGTGAACATATCTTCAACGATTCCTATCAACATCTCTCGCAATCCTGGAACGATAGAGAATGTCTATATTGGGGTGGAATGTTCCCATGCTGAGATTATAGAATACACCAAGCTATTTAAGGAATTCCATGATATTTTTGCTTGGCCTTACGATGAGATGCCATGTATTGACCCTCGTATTGTCAAGCATGAGATTAAGACTTACCCCAACGCTAAGCCTGTTCGACAATGTTTGCGTGTGGTGAATCCTAGGAAAGCACCCACGATTAAGGCAGAGATAGAGAAGCTGTTGAACGCTGGTTTCATCTATCCCATTCCCTTGACGGAGTGGGTTTCAAACCATGTTCCGGTGGATAAGAAGTAGTGAGCCATCCACATATGTACTGATTTACGCGATTTGAATCGTGCATGTCCTAAGGACAATTTCCCCACACCATTTATTGATCATATTTTGGATGAGTGTGCGGGTAGCGAGGTTTTTTCCTTCATGGATGGCTTCTTCGGATATAATTAGATACAGATTAAACCTGAGGACCAACATAAGACTGCATTTATTTGTCGTTGGGGAACGTTTGCATATCAAAAAATGCCTTTCAGCCTTAAAAACGCTGGAGCTACATTTTAGCAGGAAATGACCTTGATCTTCCACGATCTCAAGTCAATTATTGAAGTATTTTTGGATGACCTAGCTGCTCATTCTCGTATGAGGATGCGTCATCCATATGACTTGAGATTGGTATTCGAAAGATGCCAGCACTATTCGGTTAGATTAAATCCTCATAAGTGCATCTTTTGTGTGAATTCAGGTCGGTTGTTGGGATTCATCGTGTCTAAAGAGGGTATAAGAGTCGAACCTTTGAAGGTTGAGGCAATACTTCAGTTGTCTTCCCTGAATAATATTCATCATATTCAATGTTTGCAAGATATGGAAAACTTCTTACGAAGATTTGTTGTCAACTTTGCCAATTTGACTAGAGGCTTCATGCATCTCTTGAAGAAAGACACCCCTTTTTATTGGGATGAGTGAGCCCAGGAGTCCTTCAATGCACTCAAGCGAGCCCTAGCATCAGCCCCGGTGATTAGTCCCTCGGACTATAGCCGTGATTTCCTACTTTATGTGGCCACGTCCATGGAGATAATTGGTATGGTTTTGGTTCAAGAGGATGAGGAGCTCCAAGAGCATGCCATATATTATCTGAGATGAAACCTTATTGATGCAGAGATTTGTTATTCTCATGTCAAGAAGCTTGCTTTAGCTACTGTACATGCGGTTCAGCGGTTGAGACGTTATATTCTCCTTCGCCAGACCTTGGTTGTAGCCCGTGTCAATCTGTTTCAATTCGTCCTCACCTGAAGGATGATTGGGGGAAAATATAATAAATGGATTGTCATTCTGCAAGAATTCGATCTCGAGTTTGTTTCGGCAAAATCGAAGAAGTCTTTAATTTTTGCAAAGCTTATATCAGATTTCCTGAGCGAGGCCAAGGAGTTGGTTTGTGAAGATACGTTTGTCGATGCACACATCTTCTTAATCTCAACTTTAGACCCATGGTATGGGGATATCATAATATATTTACAAACATTGAAGACCCCTACTCACCTCTCGCGAGATGAACGATGACGATTACGTCACGTCTCTAAGAACTACCTCATAGTGGATAACACTTTGTACCATCGTGGGGTAGATTACATTTTACGACATTGTTTAACTCATGAAGAGGCTGAGGTAGTGCTGAATGATTGCCACAGAGGGGCGTGTAGTGGTCATTTATCTGGGCTTTCTATAGCTCAAAATATCTTAAGAGCAGGTTATTTGTGGCCGTCGATATTTAAGGATTGTGTTGATGCGGTCAAGAGGTGCCACCCTTGCCAGGTGTTTGCACATAATATGCACTTGAAACCTGCCCCGTTACATCCCATTATCACCGACGGTCCCTTCACTAACCGAGGGCTCGATTTTATGGATTGAAACCCAGATTCGGTTGGGGGGAACCATCATATTATAGTGGCTATTGATTACTTCACGAAATGGGCTGAGGCTATGCCTACAATAAAATTCGACGGTGAGACAGCTGCTCACTTCATATTCAACCAAATTATTACTCAGTTCGGGATTCCAAAATAGCTTGTCACTAACCATGGTTCACACTTTCAGAACCGTATGATGGAAGAGTTGGCATTAAAGTTAGGATATAAGCAAGAGAATTCCTCTTCTTACTACCCTCAAGCGAATGGACAGGTAGAGGCAGTGAATAAATCACTCAAATCCATTCTCCAACGAACCATCGCATAAAGCAAGAATACTTGGCACATCATGTTATATCCTGCTTTGTGGGCATATCGAACCGCTATTAATACTGCCACTAGTTTTTCTCCATATCAACTTGTACATGGAGTGGAGTCGATATTGCCGGTTGAATGTGAGATTCCTTCTTTGAAGCTAGTTGTAGAACTCTTACCAGATACTTCACCATTGGAGGAGCATTTGGTTCACCTTGAGCAACTTGATGAGCAGTGTTGGGATGCCTTGGTGGCTCTAGAATTCAATAAACATTGCGTAAAGGTCCAGTACGATAAGTTTGTCCGTCCAAGGAGGTTTAGTAAAGAATATTTGGTCCTTTTGTGGGATCAACCAAAAGAACCCTTGGGGGCAGGGAAATTTAATCCTATGTGGCGGGGCCCTGACGTGGTCAAACAGGTGTTAGAGAAGGGTGCTTATGAGTTAGTGGATTACGAAGGAACGGCCTTGGAGGAGCCTAGAAATGGGATATATCTCAAGAAATACTATGCATAATTTTTAGCCAAGGCTGCTTATTGTATATTAGTGTACAATTTTGCATAGTTAGGTCTTTTTCTTATTATGATCGGGTTTGTGATGAGTTTTTGTTTCTTTTGGCAGATGTCAATGGAATCTTCCACCTACATAGGATTCGTAGATGGTGCGAGTCGTCACACTCAACACTCAGCCTCTGCTGCTTGGGTGATTTATACTCCTACGGTTTAGGTACTGTCTTCAGGAGGCGTATGCCTGTGACCATCTTCCAACAATGTTGCTGAATATAGTGCCGTTATTGAGATTTTACGGGATGCCATTTCACATGGCGTTCTCTCTCTTGAGGTACATCTTGATTTGGAGTTAGTAGTGTCACAGCTTAATGGTTTGTACCATGTTAGAGATCCAACGTTATTTAGAAGATTCTTACGTGTGAGATTGTTAGAACAAAAATTTGACAATATAACATATATACACATTCCAAGAATTAATAATCAAGTTGCTGACTCATATGCTAACTATGTGTTAGATTGGAATTTGTTTCATTCACAGTAAATTCATAACAAACACAATTTTCACATGTAAATAAATAAACTGATCACCATAAATTTTTTTATATAAAAGCCAAAATGTGATAATACATAGTGTCATGATACAAAATTGGGGCTCTCGAGCCACCAGCATATAATACATGGTAGTACAAAATATATACACTCCCAGGTGTCTAATACTATGGAGGAGGAGGAGGGTTGTGATCATGGAAGGTCACTACGGCTCTAGCTAGCCGTCGGAACAATCGCACCCATGCTTGTGGTACACCCACCACCTGGTGCTGCATAGCCTTAGGCAAGTCCTTGACTTGCGCCATGGGAACCCTATGTGTCAGCCTAAAAAAATTGGTATGAATTCTCTAGAGCATCCTCTCCACATCCACACCCGTGATATCATCTCCTCTTCCCCTCTGTCTATGACAAGGGAAGACCTCTAGCCATCGTGGCCCCACATCTGCACACAAATGGTAGATGTCACTATGTATTGTCATGCAAAAATATACCTTTTTGATTCCATATAATCAAGAAAACACAAAAAAATTAATTAACTAAAAAAATTTAAAAAAGAAAGGGTTGAGATTCGTTACCTATATCGCCATATGCCGATCCTGGTGGTAGCGGTATGTTCGGGTCCCCCCGAAAATCTATCCCCGCATAGGGGTAGTCATCGATGGAAACTATCTGCCGTCACCACCATGAAAAGAAGTCAGCTGGATAAGGGTTGGCCACCCTACCACCCCCTAGTCTGCGCATCGCATCTACCCAACATCGTTGGGTCGGATCTCGAACCCCGTGAAGAGGAACATCCACTCTGGGGCTCAATCCTAGAACATGCTCGAAGAAAAACGTGCTCAGTATACTACTGAACCTGAAGTTCCACACTCTTCCTGCCTTACACTCACTGAGCTGATGTTTCATTTTGCTCAGTGGTGTGGTGCTCCAGTCATAAATCATGGGTCTCATGCACTCCACTGCATAGAACATCAGAGGCCGTGAGGCCTGGTGGAGTGATGCCAAGCTTGCTATCCTACCCAATGTCAATAGTATGGCCTTTAGGTCCAGCACCTGTATAGCATTGGTGGGGACCTGACTCCCCACTTTCTCTGTGTCTGGATAGCAGTACACTATAATGTACTTGTCGATAGCCAGGCCACCTCCTATCCCACCATGAGAACGAAGGTTCACTACTTCCCCTCGTCTAGAAATCCCTGTAATGAAGTATATGTCCTCCACCTCTATAGTGAGGGACATCCCATCTATCTGGAAGGAATCTAAGTCTGGATCCCAGTAATCCACCAGCATCAGTAATAGTCTTGGTTTGGCCCTCAAACCACCAAGACACCAAAACTTGTAGAGTCCACATGCATGTAGAGCTTGTTGAGCCATTAGATAGACCCTTACTGCTTCCTCTACCTCACCATGTTCACGCTCTCTCCACTCTAGGACCATCCTGCACAAGAAATTGCAAATTTTCCCATTAGATTATTGAAAAAACCTTCGGCGCGGCATCATACGCGACTGTTTTCAAAAAAACCGCGTATGTACGTGGGTTTGGGGGCATTTTCTGCATATATCTAGCCCTATACGTGGAAAAACCCTCGATTTCCATGTGGGCTGCAGTGCCCATTTTAGTTTGGCCTAGAAATCTTAATTCACCATGGAATTTCACAAAAATTGCATCAAAATGAAAGAGAAGAGTATGGGTAAATACTTGGAAGAAACGGTAGTGGATTCCACCGGCTGGATCTCCGGGAATTCGCTGTGGAAAATCTGAGCTCAAATGGGTAATAGTTTCAAATGTTTTATAATATTTTGAATTGTTTACTATTTATAGAAAATTTTCAAATATTTGAAAATTTTTACCCCCTTTCCTATAGTTTCGACATTTTCTAACTATTTTGGACCATTTTTGACATAATTCATGATGTAGAGGACCTTTTTCAGTGCCGTTTCAGCCATTGGATTGAATCGTTCATGCCGATCTTAGGTATCATGTCTAAACTAGCGTATAGGTTAGGTTTCATCATCATTTTCATTTTTCATGACCTTATGACCATTTCATAATGACCTTAGGTACGAACCCACTCTATTATGTCACGAAACCTTCTTGCTGCTTTAGAAGTGGCATGATATGAGTGGCAGAGCTTCACCTTACATGGGTACCCTAGTTAGCACCTTATTCACATTTGGGGCCCATGATGATGTTTTCTCCTTTAGGGTGTGGGATTCCGTTGTATAGTACTGCCATGACATTTCGCAAGAGCCTCATACTCCTCTTGATCTTTTGCTAGCCTATTTCCCTCAGGACTCCCTCATGTCAAGTTGTGAATGCATTATCATGAGCTTTTCCTGCCTTATTGAGCTTTATACTGGCTCTCCTGACATTGTGTTTCAGCCATATAGCCCAAGCTTTTCTCATGTCTAGCCATGCAGAGCCATTTTTTATATCCTTCACACCTTGTTTCCCTTTTACCGGGAGGGGATTTTCCCCTGAGTGTCGGTATCCTACACACGTATCCTTGCATTGAGCATAGGTATGTTCCATTGCTTGGAACTAGTTTGTTTTCCCTTATGACACTCGTCTCCTCCTATTCTGTAACTATAAAGCCATTTTATTCTTTTTCAAGCTTTTTAAATAACTGAAAAAGTCAAAAAAAAACCAAAAAAACCAAAAATCCAGACAAGGAAAGATGTTATCTGTGGTAGCTGTCGAGTCGTGTTTCCTTCGAACAGAGCATTGTATATCACATCCATTGGTTGGGTTATAGTTTGAATTTAGGAGCTGTACTCATTTATCTGAGTTTATCTCCACCGACTGGTTAAGCTTCCAGTCCCTATGGAGGCTCTGTCGATGCCTCCTGTGTCGCAGAGATGTCCCAGTGTGCATATCAAGTCTATGATGTCTTGATTCAGTCACCATATGTCGTTATTCTCTTGTTCAAAGGAATTTGAAGCATGAGTTAGCCATTCCTCAGTTATCTTGACTTTGCATGTCATCCATTCCCGGTACAGTTACTGGTTCGTGCACCTTATGATCAAGTCCTTCCACATTATATAGCTTTGTTGAGTACCTCATGTTGGATGATGAGGGATGCCTTAATGCCCCCCTTCCAGCGGATTTCATCCCATTGACTTCAGATCATTTATTCTGGGATTGGAATCTAGAGTCATTTTGAGTTCCTTGAGACTTGCAGTCATCAATGGCAAGTTCTCTCTCCATCGACAGTCTATGGGAATACATGAATGTCCCCTGATCGATGGATCTTCTCAAGTGTTCGACCTCAACACATTTATTCACACTTGTTAGTTTGCACTCTAGTACCTTGATTCCCATTTTCGTTATCGGTGGGTGATCTCGCGTCTGTTAATGGTATACATCAATGACCAGTAATTACATGATGGACTACTATGTTCAACCTCGACACCTCTATTCACATAGTAGGACATGTACTAGTAGCGGTGTGTGTAGAAGACTTCCTATATTGGTGGCATCCCTTATATGCTACCTCCTTGATCGTGCCATTGTTCATGAGATTTCAACTCTCATGACTTGATTCCAATATATGTCAGACATTTCTAGCTATTATGGAGATCTTGATCTATTATATATCTTCAGCCATTATGTAGATCATGGTCCTTTGTATATCTTCATCATGACGATTTTGATTTATGTATATTGTATGTGGCGATGACCACTTATGTGATATATTGTATCATGCCTATTCATGGCCATTGTACTCTTATGTATCTGGGACTACTATATGCAGTTATATGCAGAGTTGTATTATTGTACTATGCTGATTGGGTGGCTGGTATTCCATTTGGGATCCTTCATCACTCCACTTTTGGGATGGAATTATAATGTATTTAGGCCATCGTATGACCCCTCTGACCTCAGACATTAGGGGGCATCTGTTATAGCTGATTTTACCACTCCAGGTAAATCACACTATGTATGGACTTCCCCTATCCTGCTGCAGACTCTTTAGACCCCATGGAACATTTTTTGTCCTTTGATGTTTCCTTGATCATCCCTAAAAACATGTGAAAATTTTTATACGTGACTTTTAATCCCTTAATCGCGTATATACGTGGGTTTGACCACTAAAACCGCATACATCGGGATGTGTACAAAAATCCAAATCCTTTCGGAGTTTTCCTTGACATGGATCTGACTCACTTGACTCCTGGCCTTCCCTATGCCTTGAGATCGCTCAGATTCGACCTTTCATTACCCCTTTGAAAAGCTATATAAGGAACTCTATGGTACATTGAAGGCATATAAGAGAATTGAGAGCAAAGAAACTATAGTCCATTGTTTCCAGAACTTATGCTTGAGTCTGCATCCCTTTTTCCCTTGGAGCACTAGTGTGTTCTTCCCAAGCTTTCCTTTTCCTTGTGAGCTTGCTATCGAGAGATGGAGGGTTGAGGTGGTGGAGGCCCAAGTGGGGGATTCAGTTTCTCCGGTTCGCAGACATGCCATCAGAGGTTGTATCTATTGTAATCTATTATTTATATTAATAGAAATATCTTTTCCTATCCAATAATGTGTGTTTGAATGAATATATTATCCTTGGGAGTATTTCAAATGCTTATACATTGTTGATTATATATGCTAGAATAGATCTAACACCATGATATATAGTATGCTTGTATTGTTTACTTGTTGTTGAGGAAGTAATTTATCAATTCAAGCGGAAGTTGGAAAGCTCAACGGGGATCTACTTCAATCGTCTGGAATAAGGTACGAGGTCTGATCCTTTAGTGTTAGACATTTAATTTCTATTGCATATTGGAAAATATTGATTTCTGGAGTCAAGCTATCTGTTGTGGTACCCCAAGCCGTAGGAATTTCTCTCCGTAACAGTTGAAGATCTTGTACATGTATTTTTAGGTTCCATTGTGTCAATTGGATGCTCTGGTTCACCCGCAGGTATCTTGGTATCAGGGGTTTGATAGCTATGATTTTCTAGCTCTTCGTGGAATATTGTTTGGTCTTACTATGGTGTGGTATTTTTAGTGGAAATAGGTGGAGCGGGCGAAGATTTGGTAGATGAAGGTATTAATGGGATATTTGACTATGAAGGGAGATCTGTCGAGTGTTCTTTTAATGCACGCTAGTTTTGGCGCTCCTTCTGTCGATGATCATGATGACTTGATTGGACCATTGATACTTCTTTATGTCGATGTGCATCGTGATTGTGGAAATGTCGGTGGAATGGGCAGTATTCATTTTGTCGATGATTATGATGTTGGTGGTTATTTCTTTCGAACGGTAATATACTACTTCCTTCTTGAGAATTCATCCAAGGACCTGCCATTTTGTCTTGTTGTTATGTTTTCTTTGTTGATATTTAGGTTTTTATAGTTTTTTTTTTCAATTTTTTTATCAGTTATATATTGACACAAATATTTCAACAGGGGTTCAGTCACTGTCGACACCCAAAACACAATGATCTCTCTGAGTAGCAGCCCAGACAATTTTTACCCCGTCTAGCAACACCTGTATAGAAGATGAAGCCTCTCCCGATATGTTCGAGGGAGAACTGTCGGAACCAATTTTCCATAGTAAGAAGGAGGATTCCACATCTACTGTTAACCTTATCGCATCATTATTTAGCAGATCCAACCAATAACAGATTCATATTGTCATTCAGTAGATCATATCGTAGCATAAACATCGATGCGTAAACAAATCTATCAAGATATCATCATTCATAACAGAAAAGCATCGCATCATTCATAGATACACATCATAATCCAATATTCATCATTTAGATCACAGAAAATAGGAAAACATGAAGATGTAAAAAGACACAGTATTTCCACCTGATCTCCGTCATGTCATATTAGTCTTCACAGCAAAATACAGGTTCCTAGAAATAGTTCTCCAATTCATATCTTACAAAGGTTTGATCTCCAGAGTATCAATAGATCCAAAGATATCTCAACATTCACAATCCTAGATATAATTATAGGCTGGAGCCTTTACGTTGGTGGTCCACTTAAGTCAACTTCCTAACTACTTGGACCAAAATATACAAAATAATGGCCAAAACATACAAAATATGACAAAAATATACAAAATATGGTCAAAATCCTAAAAAATATGACCATTATGCCTTGCACGACAAATTACACCTTGTGCAGTATCTTCGACTTTGCGCAACATCCTCGAAGTTTCACATCTAGCTATTCTCAAAACTTCCTGCCAACAGGCCCCCAACACAATCTTGTGGCTCGCCCTCAAGCCACGTTACCTGGAAATGGTGTAACCGTTGATCTTTACCTTGAAGTCCTCATAGTACTGGGTGATCTCTTTGGCATGCTCTCTAATCTTATCACTGATTTCCCATATTTATATCACTTAATGTTCCAGTGGATGCTCAATGATCTTTGCAGTGACATCCCTTCGACCATCCTAAACTTCCTGTAGCATTGAAATTGCCTTTACTCAGAGTTGCGCTCCAATGTCCTGAAATTCATCCAACTACATTGTGTGCTTCTATTGATTCTCCCTTTCCTTTGCAACGCATTGTTGCAAGTCCTTAAACTCTACCGCTTTTGTGATCTACACAATTGGGGGCATCGCTTTGAGTGATTTCCTAAGTGTGGCCAACTGTCCCTTAGCTTCCTACAACTGCGTGGTGAGTTTCTCCAACTGCGCATCTTGATTCATCTAAGGTCCTTGTAAATGCTTCATCTGAATAGTGCTTGCTCTGTAGTTCTAGCATAGGGTCCACCAGAGCATTGGTTGGTGGACTCGTCGACACTTCCTTTGCGCTAATAGGTTCCCGCCACTCCACCCATGATTCATCTATAATTTCCTCTAGTTCTGGATCAGACAGTTTGTAGAGTGTGGGAAACCACTGGTTATCTACATCTCTTCTTTCCTGCACATGGATGGCATGTGGCCCTATCATGAACCAAACAAATAATTGGTATTTTATCACCACCTCTTATGATAACAAAGATAACCTTCATGGCTGCCGCCTATAGTGCCTCCCAATACATCCAAAATTGTATTGAGCAATCCTTGTGCTATTTCGACTCCTTAACAAAACATAGGTTCTGGTAGCACACTCCTTTGCATACTTTGACTACCTCAACATCCATGCCCTGATAGTCTTCATGTTCAATCCAAGCAACTAGTGTGATTAGAATGAGTAGCCAGCTATAGGTAAACGGTCACTGCCCCACATGTACTGCGAGGGCATCATCTACCAACCGGTTCATCAAGAACAAATACCTGTTCATCTACACACCTTGTACACACTGCTCCACGCATGCTATGACCCATGAATTGCACTGGTTGGGACAGTTCTTTCTGACCACCTTGCTAGTCAGAATCCTCACTGCAATGCAGACATCCTGCTCATTAATGCTGTCAATGATGTATGCATGCCTCTTGCACTACAATTTATATCTCTTCTTTAGCTTCACCGCTAATTTCTTATCGTTTTCCTTCCCTCATAAATATTGTGATGGGTCGGGCCCCTCTTTGGGCAGCCTTATAATCTCTGAAATCAGTGCAACAGTGACTAGTACTAGCTGATCCAACCACAGATAGCCTGCATGGAAGCATGCTAACAACTACTTCACATATGCGTTGGCTTCCACCAACCTCCCAAAATGTGGCATGTTGAAGAGTCCCAACAACCCCGATCTCTCCAATCCCCATGGCCAGTCATGTGGAATGCACGCTAATGGGCCACTTCCTGCTCCTATTGCTGGTAGAAATGGGTCTACAGTGATCTTGGTTGATGTGAGTAGATCATGATCATCATATTTCCTTCTCATAATCAAGGGCACGATGTCCATGGTGCATAACATACCTTGCAGTATCGCCAACAGCCTGACCGGATACCTCCAATGCTTCGTGATTTTCCATAGCTTTGCATTAGGTCAACATGGAGGAACATAGCCAGATATTTCCATAGTGGACACCCTAGTCCAGGTTGTGGAATCCTCAACCCCATATGTCGATGGCCCCATCTACTGGACTGCCTCTTCTGTTTCTCTTGTGGAAGTTCGTGTCGATCTTTTCTTCTGTTCGGGGGATTTGGGCTGCTTCTTTCCTCTCTTCTTCTTTGGGACTGATGATGAACCCACTAGCATGATGACTACTTCTTTCTCAATCGAAACCCCTATAATTGGCGAGTCTCTCCCGCTTGAACTCTCTATATGTATTGGCTCACTCCGCATTCCTCACAAATGCCCACCATATCACAATGTGGCACCTCAACCTCACTTAGTTTTGTAATTCTCTTGCACAACACAACACAACACACTATAATCAACTTTGCAACAATTCAATGACTCAAAATTCACAATGGTGAATTCATACCATGACCTGCCCTCTTCTTATAGTGCCTAGTCTATCGTGTGAATGATCTCCTAGTCATTACAACCAAATATTCCATTAATCACCTGAATCCACCGACGATTTTCCCAATCCAATGGTCGGATCTACCATTAATGCGTGTCCCATTCATCAGTTAACCGTTTTAACTACTGTATTTATTGCTGATTTGACTCTGTCGCGGTCTTATGTCCATCGCATCATGACTCCCTAAATGTGACATTACTCCTCAAATTGTGCAACCACTTCCTTATGGTGCGCCATCCTCTTGACTACCATCTTATGCAAAGACAAACAATTTTTTTTCACTTGCATAGTGCCTCAAGCATCACGCACCACCAGGCCCATCCTGTAGGGATTCAACCTGCTACCATTCACTAGCTTAGGAAACATTGCACCATTTAACTGTTTTAACTGTACTACGCCTCCTACATTAATGGAATTGATAACATATAGACCTAACCAATGCATTTGCAACTTACCTGGATGTTTGGCAAACTTGTTGTCATACATCAGCACCAGGTTTCCTTGCTAAAAGTGTTTGTTTTTAATATGCATATCATGCCAAGATTTCTGGAAATCCTTCTCAATGTGTTGGTGAAAACATGCAACAAAGCGATCTCCCTCTAGCTGCACCAATAGTGCTAGGCATTCTTCTAATGCTCCTTCATCGTCCATTCCTATCGCAACGGAAATGCGCAAAATCAGAACAATGTACTCCATTGGCATGACTGCCTCCTACCCAGACACCAAATTGAATGGTGTGTGTCCTGTCAATCTTTTGCAAGTGGTACGATACACCCACAAGATTGTTTGGAATCTCCAAATCCCAGTCATCATAGTTTACATTGCACACCTTTGTGAGTGCGTGATCCAACACTTTGTTGAATGCGTCAACTGTCCCATTTGCTTGCGAATGATAAGGGGTACTCTTCTTATGTTGTGTCTGAAGCTCCTCTGTTAACGCACTGACAGTGAGATTAATAAAGTGACTCCCTTCATCGCTCATCAATATATTTGGACAATCAAACCGAGTAACAATGTTGTCAAATAGGAACCTTGATGTTGTCGCAGTGGTGCAATCTACAACTAGTGCGGCCTCCACCAATCTCATCAGATAATCTGTTGCGATGATGATGTACCACGCACCAGTTCTTTTCCTAGGTGGATTGATTTGTATCACAAATTCTATTTCCCATTTATCAAATGATTGCAGTGCCACCTGAGGTACTAGTGGCATATCATCCCTCCTTGATGGTTTTCTAGTTCCTTGGCAAATGTCATAATTCCTTGCAAAGTCTGATGCATCCCCATTCAGAGTCGGGCACCAAAACCTTGCACAGAGCACCTTCCTGGTCATAGCGTGACCTCCATAGTGTCCACTTGCAACTCCCTCATGTGCTTACGCCAATACCTACCCTTTTTCATGCAGTAGGACACATTGTCGTAAGATATTGTTTGGTCCTAGCTTATAGAGTTATCCAGCGATCAACTGGAAATCCGCGGCTCGAACAACCAACTGCTTCTTCTGAATTGTAGTAAGCTCTTATGGTGTTGTTCCCATCGTAAAAAAATGAACTCTTTGCTCATAGTATTTGTCAACCATCTTGACTCTGAATAATTGCACATTAGGTAACCCATATTCAATGTTTATCGATTCTTCACCTGTCTCAATCCGTGATAAGTGATCTGGGTCAGCATTCAGGCGACCTGGTTGTTGATGTATATGTAACTTCGGAATGTATTCTTCTATGTATCTTATATATTGTAACCCGATGTTTATTCCGGGATGTCTCTATTATGTATTTGAGTCATGTGGTCATGCCCCGATGTTCCGATCAGGAGGATTAAAAATGTAATCAAGTCATATCAAGTCATTAGGTAAGTCCCCATAGTTTCGGGGCACTTGAGTTATTATACACTAATTAAGGTGTAGGCTCAAGTATTAGGTTGAGCCTATGTGTGAAAAGGCAATTCAAGTGAACGGATGAATATAAATAGAGAGTGAGAGTCTCTCTATTTATCACTTGTGAAATACATCACTTGCTCTCCCAAGTGTGGCGCACTACTGGAGAAGGAAATTTTGGGACTAGACAGAAGACAGAATACTACTGCTGTTTTGGGAGATTTCTTACTGTTTTGGTGTTGATTCTATCTTAGAGGAAGTTGCAGGGTTTTCTCCTTTATGGTTTCCTCAAGGAAAACTCTTTGTGTCTCTTGTCTCTTGTGATGTGCTTGTGTTTTATTGTTGTGCTTGTTATTCTCTCAGTGAAAAGATCCTAAGATCATAATGCTAGCTTAAATGTGATGAAAAATTAACATGGAATCAGAGCTAACTTGAGAAGAAGACATTGTGCAGCTACAGGAACTAGGGCTTCCTAGTTTGTGGATCTTCCTCCACAGATTTTCAGCAAAAGTAAGGTGGAACAACTCTCCTCCTTAGGGCACATCTTTCTATCGAAGCGGAATTTGATTCCGAGCATTTTCAGTCTTCGATGCGGAAATTAGGGCTTTATATAGAAGATGAATTTTTGAGTGAGACCAGCATAGGATTATTCTCCTCATAAAAACCGAAGTTTAGAGACCTGGATCAAGAAATTTGGTTGGGTAAAACTCCAAGAAAGTCAAACCCTAGTTTGACCCCGAGCTAGGAGAAACCCTAAATACTAAAACTGCTAAGTTTTGGTACAGCCGCTATATTCCAAGATTGGAGAAGTATTAGAAGCTGAAAATTGTAGGGACAGAATATAAAATCCTTATGAATCCTGTGTCCAAAAATCCGACTCAGATTCACTGTACTCCAGGAGATATGATCTCTCCAAGTTAGGGTTCCAGCCTCTTCCAGAATTCATCCCTAAACAAGACATCTGGGGATATCTGCAATATCTTGAGCTACAGAGGTCCAAATGGAATTCCTAAAGATGTTCTAGAAATGGCACGGACTTTAATTTTGGTGGCCCAAATATCAGACTCAGAAGATGAACCAGTGACACGTGGCATGCCGTACAACTTCGCTGTTCTGAATAGTCCTGTAACAGGTCACCTTGGAAAAAGGATCATAAATCCCAAATGGTGAAACCAATTCTGATTAAACCTGCGGTTTTGGATCAAGGACATGTGAGGTTACCATAGTGATAAATTTCAGATATAGAGGATTAGTAATTTCAGAGATATCATAGAAATAGTAACAGGCATTTCTGTAGAAGAAATCAGTAAATTAGGGCTTCCTATTTCGAGAGCTTCCCTCCACTGTTTTCAGAAAAGGAGTACATTGGACAGCTCCATTTGAAGAGAGATACCTGTTTTTCCTATCAGATCTGAAAGTTTCTAAGTTTTGAAAATTAAGGTTTTTGCGACAAACCCTAGATCAACGAACTCCGGGACAAGGACGGACACCTCAAATCGGTAAGATATAATCTTTTGTATTTCCATTTGAGGTTCTCATTTCAATATGATCTATCACAATAGCTTGATGATAATATTGGTGAAGTTGATAACTTCCAAGAATAGAAGTATTTGATCTTTCTGAAGAAACTATATTGGACATGTACATGAGTATAGAGGTTCCAGTTTCAGAGGGAGACGAGGCCAAAGAAGACATCATGCTCATGCTGCAGAGGATGATGAACCATCCAGAAAGAGATCCATATATGAAAGTGAATATTCTTCAAGAGAGGATGAATATGTTCTGATATCAGCTCTCATAGGTAACATTACTCATGGAAATGATGATTGGCTTATAGACAGTGGGGCTTCCAAACATATGACGGGATTCAAGGAATCCTTTGTAAGACTGTCAGACATGAATCACCTCACAAGGTGAAACTAGGAGATGACTACCAATATCCAATAAAAGGTAGTAGGGAATCTTCATACAAGCTAGACTCTGGTAAGTCTCTAACAATGAAAGAAGTATTGTTTGTTCCAGGACTTAAGAAGAATCTTCTATCCATTTTAGCCTTGGATGCAAAGGGAATGTGGGTTGCATTCATCGATGGTCAAGTCATCATGTGGC
This sequence comes from Pseudotsuga menziesii, assembly GCA_001517045.1. Lineage (NCBI taxonomy): Eukaryota > Viridiplantae > Streptophyta > Pinopsida > Pinales > Pinaceae > Pseudotsuga > Pseudotsuga menziesii. The sequence continues at coordinate 1,346,436 of LPNX010984811.1, forward strand.
GAAAAGGAAAGAAAATTGATGATGCGGTAGTGATTGGAGAACAAGAAGGAGGCTTGTACAAATTGAAGGGTCATCCAGAACAAGCCTTGATCCATGATACGGTAGAGCCAAATGAGCTTTGGCATAGAAGGCTTGCACATGTGCACTACAGAGCACTACCTATTGCATTCCAAACAAAGCATGATGGAGTTTGCAAAGGATGTACGAAAGGGAAGAATACAAAGAAGACATTTCCTAGCAGCAAAAGCAAAGCCAAAGGTATTCTAGAAATCATCCACTCTGATGTATGCGGTCCAATGTCATCAAACTCACTAAGCGGGTATGCATACTATGTTTCTTTTATTGATGATTTTTCTAGAAAGACATGGATTTACTTTATGAAAATCAAAGATGAAGTGTTCAGCAAGTTCAAGGAATTCAAAGCCTTGATCAAGAACCATACTGAAAAGAATATCAAGACCATTCGATCAGATAATGGTGGAGAATTCACTTCGAATGAATTCAAAGAGCTATGCAAAGAAGTAGGGATTAAGAGGGAGTTGTCAACTCCTTATAATCCACAACAGAATGGGGTTACAGAATGGAAGAATAGAATTTCAAGCTATTTGAAGGGAAGAACAAAAATCAGAATATGACCTAAAGAATCCAGTTGAAGAATGTGAAGATCTAGAATGCAGAGACCATGCAGTCATAAGAGTCTCTCAAATCAATAACAACTTGAAGCGGTAAAAGAAAAAAGTGAAGAATGCAGAAGTGATGATGGCCACATTGAATGGCCTCCCAGGATTGTGGAATTCATTCAAGGAATGTGTTCCAGAAGGAAGTGATTACTTTCAGCAAACTTTGGGAAGAAGAAGAAGCTTGAATCATAAGAAGAGAAGAGAAGAGGGGAGCAATTGAAGATCACGATATCTCCATCCAAAGAATATCCCTCAATCAATGAGGAATATGAAGAACTCAACTCTTGAAGAACTTCTTATCCACCTTAGCTTTTGGATAAGAAACGATGCTA
>LPNX010984811.1:1349921-1394018 GCA_001517045.1 Pseudotsuga menziesii
CAAGTGCTGAGCCTTTCCATAGATGGTAGTAGGTGTGTCCTACCATGCTGGTGGATGTGAGCGCTGTGCCTTTCCACAGATGATAGTAGGTGTGTCCTATCACGCTGGTGGTTGTAAGTGCTGAGCCATTTCACAGATGATAGTAGGCGTGTCCTATCATGCTGGTGAATGTGAGTGCTGGGCCTTTCTGATGGGATTGTAGTTTACTACATGATCATATGTGAGTGCTGGGCATGCCTTTCTGACGAGCAGGTCAGATGTAAGTGCTGGGCGAAGACCTACATGAGGGTAGGCCTACAACCAGCATGAAAAAGGGCTAGCTTTGTAGAACTTCCTATGACGAGAAGAATCATGAGATAGCACCAGTCTTGATCCATATCAAGTGATGATCCAGATCCAGTAATGATGATCCAGCAATAATGATCCAGATCGAGTGATGATCCAGATCCAGTCCAGTGATGATGATCCAGATCGAGAGATGATCCAGATCTAGTGATGATATTCGATGATGATCCAGATCGAGAGATGATCCAGATCCGATGATGACTTGAAGACGAAGATGACTTGAAGACGATATGATCCAGTTGATACAGAGAAGAAGACCAGTGCTGAAAATTGTGTCGAAAGAATACCTTCCTGGTTAAAAGGGAGTGTTGATGTATATGTAACTTTAGAAAGTATTCTTCTATGTATCTTATATATTGTAACCCGATGTTTATTCCGGGATGTCTCTATTATGTATTTGAGTCATGTGGTCATGCCCCGATGTTCTGATCGGGAGAATTAATAATGTAATCAAGTCATATCAAGTCATTAGGTAAGTCTCCACAGTTTCGGGGCACTTGAGTTATTATACACTAATTAAGGTGTAGGCTCGAGTAGTAATTATTAGGTTGAGCCTACGTGTGAAAAGGAAATTCAAGTGAACGGATGAATATAAATAGAGAGTGAGAGTCTCTCTATTTATCACTTGTGAAATAAATCACTTGCTCTCCCAAGTGTGGCACACTACTGGAGAAAGAAATTTTGGGACTAGACAGAAGATAGAAGACTACTGCTGTTTTGGGAGATTTCTTACTATTTTGGTGTTGATTTTATCTTAGAGGAAGTTGCAGGGTTTTCTCCTTTATGGTTTCCCCAAGGAAAAATATTTGTGTCTCTTGTCTCTTGTGATGTGCTTGTGTTTTATTGCTGTGCTTGTTATTCTCTTAGTGAAAAGATCCTAAGATCATAATGCTAGCTTAAATGTGATGAAAAACTAACACTGGTTTCACAATTATCTTAAAATCAAACTCTTGAAAGAGAAGGTATCCAATGACATATCTCCCCCCCCAACACATTATTATTCACTAGGTATTTCAAAGCAGAGTGATCCGTGAACATATTGAAATGACCTCCCAATAGGTAATGTCAAAACTTTTGCAATGCATATACCATTTATAACCCTTCTCTCTCTATTGTAGTGTAATTATTATCTGTAGATGATAGCTTCTGACTAGCGAAAGCAATCAGGTGATCAATATCTCCTTCTCCTGGATGCTCCAACACCACTCCTAGCACAATTGGTGATGCATCAACGTGAACATGGAACTCCTTTGTCCAATCAGGAAAACCAGTACTGGTGCTGAAGCCATTTTTTCCTTTAGTGTGTCAAAATTGCCTTGACACTCCTGACTCCATACAAATACCACATCCTTATTGAGAAAATTATCCATAGGGGTTGTGATCATAGCATAACCTCTGGTGAACTTGCAATAATATCCTATATGTCCTAATGTCTCTCTAAGTTGCCTCACATTTGTAGGTGGTGGCAAGCTCAAAATCAGTGCAATCTTGGTTGGGTCAACCAGCAGTCCTTCCTTGCAAACGATATGTCCCAACAACATTCCAAACGGGGCACAAAAAATGCACTTCTTTGAGTTTAGCGCAATCTGATGTTGTCGACATCACTCCAGCATCAGTCGTGGGTTTGCAATATGATCCTTTATTATCCCAAAAACCATCCAATAATCCATGTAAACTTCTAGAAACTTCTGAATAAAATCCTTGAAAGAAGTGACAACAATCCTGGAGAATATCATAGGTGCATTCTTCAGTCCAAATGGCATCACAGTGTAATGAAAACATCCCCATTCAGTAAAAAAAGTTGTCTTATGTCGATCCTCTTTTGTGATCTTAATTTGGTGATAGCTCGAAAATCCATTCGTGAATGAATAAATTTCTCGATTTCCCATTCCTTCTAATACCTCATCAATAAATGGTGTCGAAAATGGATCATGCAGAAAGGAATCATTCAATATTCTGAGGTCAACACAAATCCAAACCTCACTTATTTTATTATCTTGCAAAACCATGATATTGATCCATTCCAATTCCTCGACAGGTTCTATTATTCCTACATCCAACATTCTGTCAAGCTCAGCCTTGACCCTCTTCTTGTATCACAAATTCAAGTGATACAGTCGCTGCTTCACTAGATTCACATATGACTTCAGTGGAATATTCATCTCTCCCAAGTCTCCCAATATTCCCTTCATCTCAAAAAACTTTGTAGGAAAAAAAATATATTAGAATTCATGTAACAGATCCATGAGCTTCGTCATGGTTTCTTCATCCCATTAGTCCCCAACATTCGTAAAATTTGGTTGCTCGTTTGTCCAAATGTCAACCTTCCAAATTTTTAATGGTTGATTCATTGGATCCGTCAGCACGTTAGGTGTTGTGACATCCTGTCTTCCTTCTGTCTTTGGAATATTGATGTTTCACGGATTATCACCATCATCTAGTCCACCTGTCACATTGTAGCACTCCATCATTGATTGCATTGGACATGTGTCATGCAGATCCACTAGATATGCAACTGGTACGACCTTCAGAACAACGCCGTAAATGTGTTTTAGTGCACTATGAATAGTTGGAATGGTATCCACGAAACTAATGGTGTGATTGAAGAAAATAGACAACTCTTCCGAGGTAGTGATCTCTCTATTCAACTCAGCTGATACATACCACAATCGCGACGTTTCATCCAACATGTGGAAAAAATCATGTACCCACTCATCCTTTGGTCATGATACCCACATGTTCTGACATGCAAGCAGATGGGCGCTGGGATCATTTTGCCTATCATACCTCTCTGTGTGGTACTTTTCTGCTTCTCGAAAGTGAACGGTCATCAACCTGCGACACTGCGACCACCTGTTGATCGACTTCTTATGTGTCACCCACCAATGTGTTGGGGTAGCCTTCAATGCTTCATTGAACTCCAACAATCTTTGTGGTTCTGACAACTTATCCCCAAATTCTACTAGAAACTCAGACAACTCGGGAAGTCCTTCATATACTGGCAATTCAATAGTCTCGGTTGCGACTTGGCACAACGATTGAGTAATCAGGCCACACTTTTGAATCAATACCTCATGCATCTGATTCTTCCAGTTCTTTAAAGCATCATCAAAATATGAAGATGCAGAGCTAGAGCTGCGCCAACTAAGCTTGTCGTTGATAGTCATATGAATGTAATCCTATGAAATGTTATATGCATGATCCCATCCTCCTACAACTTCTTCCCTAAGAGGTTCAACATATCTTCTTCCTTCCGTAGGGTCCATTTGAGCGTTGAATCTGATGTTGCAGTTTTCAAATGTCATCATGCGCTTCTTGAAATTAATAACCACTAACATGTCATTGGCCCATCCAATCCACAATAATGCAGGATATAAGCCACCTCCATCAACAACTTCGATGACATCAAAATAGGCATAAGTATTCATCTCTTTGACTTCCACTGCAAGACAGGGAATGCGCCCAATAGGTGTTACTTTGTCCTGGTTATATAGTAGTAGCTGCATAGGGTACCAAACCAATTGTGGTTTCCCCATCTTCTCCCATGTATTCTTTGTTAGAATGTTTACATCTGACCCTAGATCCAAAATGATCAAATCTACCTCATAATCCCCAATCTCAATATTCATTCACATCTATTTTACCGTATTTTTCTTGTGTAAAGAGTTCATCGTGAACTCCTTACATCCCTTTTCTTGTTGATGTAACAGAATCACAATCTCAGTGAGCGCATCGGGATATTTCGCCAATGATAGACAACTTTCAAAGAAGTTATGTAAGGTACCATGCTGTCGTGATGGTCCTGCTACCAAATTTGAATAAAAATCCATTGAGTATATAGTTGTCATTGATGTCAAAGGTGTTCACAAATGACAAAGGAATAATCGGTGGATATGATGGCAGGACAAACTCAGTGAAAGAATAAGGTAGTGATGGCATGGCATGGCATAGTTGAGAATGTGGTATGACAACATATGAGATGAATGAGATGGACATGGATGATAAGACAACATGAATGAATGATATGAAGATCCACAAAGTCATGATGAGATCCCAATTCGATCTGAAATGGACGGTCACGAAGAATATCGCATGAGATCCAACGACCGAGGATCAATTCTGCAAAAGATAGGTGGAAGGATGAAGTTCCGCAAAAGATCAATATCGAACGACTAAGATTAGTTTCGCTAAAATCAGATTGATGGTATGGAAGGAAAATGCGGAAAGGGAATTGAGGAAATAACATTTAAATATTCAATGAACCCGCATCCTACATCTCGCAATCTGGAAGATCGATGGTCAGGAAGACTTACATGAGAGATCGACGGTACGGAAAGGTCAGTGCAAAAAATGAAAGGTGAAGAAGTGCAAAAGCAATGTTTGAGCTTTTGAAAACCTGCATTCCGCATCCCACATTATGGAAGATCAATGGTCATGGAAGAGCCCACAGGAGATCAACGATGCAAAATGATTGGTGTAGAAAGACAACCGCAGAAATCACAAAAACACATTTTGGAAAAGTCACAAAGCCGAATGCCATAATCAATATCTTATCTTAGATCAACTATCAGGAAAATGCTCGACGAAGATCAACGGTGGGGAATTGTTGATGAGGAAACCATGGTGTGGAAATACAATTTTGAGGAGGAAATCTATGCATTAGATCGACAGTCTGAAGAGAATTATAAATAGGATCAATGAATCTGATTAAAGATGGAAGATGATCTTGCGAAAAGAATATGGATATTGCAGAAGCACCATAAAATGATAAACAATGCTGTGAAAATGAATTCTAAGTTGTGGGAAGAACGAAACGTTTCCTTTGTTGAAGTGAGAGATGGTTGAATGGGTAGATGATGAAGAGGCATGTCTGTAAGTAAATAGTCATGATCCAAAACGAAAGAATGCATCTATGGATAGATGCGTTGGTAGCTAATATGTTAAAGGTATTTATTAAATGAATGTGTAAATAATAAAGTCTCTGTTAGTAAGTCTGACAGAGTCCAAAGTGAATAGTTTTCAACTGTTCTAAAATACTGAGAACATCAGTCTAGGGTGTCAGGGTGGTGCTAGGACAAGCCATAGGTTTTTAGGGGGTCGTAGCCTCCTTCCATTCGTAGCTAGCAAACAGGATGTAGTAGAATCCTTGTCTGTTGAAGCAGGAAAAAATCCATAGGGGTGTTGTAGCATCCTAGTATGTAGTTGTAGGAAAAATCTAGGGCGTATCTACATCCTTTCTATTGCAGCATATAAAAAATTTTGTAAATTCATCTTATTAATGAGTTTGTGTTGGTGGTTTTCTCTTTTGAGGTTTCCACGATAAAATATGTGTCTTAATTGTTTATTTTGTGTATTTTAAAGTAAAAATTGACAATACTGATTCACCCCCCCTCAGTATTATGGGATAAACCAACATTTGGTATCAGAGCAGGTTCCTTCACAAGATCTTAACCACTAGAAGGAAGATCCCATCCAAAAACCACAATGGATCAACAGGAAAGATTGGCCACTAACAAACCTCCACTATTTACCAAAGAAAATTATGCCTACTGGAGTGTAAGAATGAGGTGTCATTTGATGTCCCTGGGATGGAAGGTTTGGGAAGCAAAAGAAAAGGAACGTAATACAGCAAACCAATACCCTACGGACACAGGTGAACTAGGTGAATATGAAGGTAATTCCAAAGCCCTATATGCAATCTTAAGTGGTTTACCAAACTCGGTATTTACTAAAGTTATGCAATGCACATATGCCAAACAAGCTTGGGACAAATTGAAGATTATATATGAAGGAGAATCTAAGGTCAAAGAATCCAAAATTCAAACATATAGATGTAAATTTGAAAGTATTAAAATGAAAGAAGAAGAGAATGATGGGGAATACCTTCTTCGAGTAGATGAAGTTGTTAATGCGATTAGAGGCCTTGGAGGAAAATTAAAAGAAAAAGAAGTGGTAAGCAAGGTAATAAGAACATTACCAATGAGATCTGACCCAAAGGTTTCCACCTTAGAAGAATGAGATGACCTTGAAAAAGTAACAATGGATGAGTTACATGGAATTATCACTGCGTATGAGATGAGAATAGGACAAAATGGATCTTCAAGAAAAGAAGCAACTTTTAAATCCTCCATAAAAAATCAATTAGAAAACCCAAATGATGAGGAAGCTCTTTTCATCAATAAACTTGAGAGAGGGACTAGAAAATACAAGGGGAAGTTACCTTTAAAGTGTTTTAATTGTGGAAGGATTGCGCATTTTGGCTCTAAATGCACCTACATGAAACAAGATGAGAATGAAGAAAAAGAAACTTCGAAATTCAAAATGGGTAAACCACAAAACAAGAAAAAACCCTATGGGAAAAATAAAATTGTTTACACCATGGAAGATAGTGAAGATTCAGATGGAAGCGAAGTTGAAGAAACTGAAGTTTTATTTATGGTCCTAGACACTCAAGCCTCAAATAATGACTCAGAAGTAGAAGGAGAAGTATACCTAAGAGCTGAACTTGTTAGCACCCTTGAAGAACTTGAGAAATGTAGGAAAAAGAACCAATATCCAAATATTATCATTAGTCAGTTGGAAGCAACTCTTAGATGCCAAAAAGGTTGAGGAGGACCTAAACCTATAGCTCAAAAGAAGAATACAAGAGTATGAAAAAATTGTAGAAGAAATCATGCAATTCAAGAGAAAGCTTGATGAAGGATCTATAAAATCAAAGTTTTAGAATAGCTCAAGGATTCTAGATGACATTCTGAGTAGCTAAAGACCATCAGGTGACAGGTCTGGTTTGGGGTTAGTTAAAGAAAAGAAGCCAGAGATTTTTCCTGTCACAAATCAAGAAGGAAGTAAGAAAAGCTATGCTGAAGTACTAAAGACTCCAGGTAAAAAGGAAAGAAGCAAGAAAGCTGGCTTAATTTATCAAGATGAAAATAGAAATAATATAGAACCCAAGAGACCAAATAGATATCTACAGATATTTTTAGGTCATTGCTTTGCTTGTAATAATTTTGGTCATAAAGCCTTAAACTGCATAATTGAAAGAAAGGTTTATGAATACAAGAAGAAGTCATCAAGTAATAAGTTGAAGGGAAAGAAGAATACTTTTTATGCTACTCCAAAAATATGACATAAAATGTTATAAGTGTAATAACCATGGACATATGGAAAGATATTGTAAGTTGAAGACTCCTACAAGAAATATTGTTCCAATCAAATATCAGAACAACAAACAAGAATGATATTGGAGAGAAAAGGAAGAAAATGAAACTTCCCTGATTTCCTTATGTGCAACCGAAAGCCAAACTTTATGGCACTTGGACAGTGGTTTTTCAAAACATATGACTGGTGACCCAAGGAAATTTATAACACTAAAATATAATAAGGGAAAAGTCACTTTTGGAGACAACCTGTCCTCCAAAATAATTAGCAAAGGAAAATCTGTTGTCAACAACAAGATCAAAGCAGAAACTGTTTTGCTAGTTGAAAACCTCAAGCCTATTCTTCTTAGTGTAAGTCAAACATGCAACCAAGGACACATTTGCATCTTCGACTCAGAAAAATGTGAAATCAAGAATAAGAAATCAAGAAAGGTTGTTGGCATTGCTATGAGAAATACAAGCATTGTATACATATTGGAAAATGAAAACCAAGGTTTGTTGTAATCTCACAGATCACATAAGGTTACCAATAATACATACTAAACATACATAACTATAAATCAGAGACAAGAGACAAAAACAGATAGGAAAACATATTATATTATTGCAACGAGTTCATACAAGGCAGAGAACTGAACTGAGTTCTCGTTTGGCTCAACAGCCTAATATATACAATGTACAAATAGTTACAAAATAACTACCTGTCAGTTCGGTGAACCGACATGAATTTTAGTTAACCGACTAATCTTCTAGTTTAGTCAGCCGACCGACTTAGTCGGCTGATCGACTAAGTTGGTTTTCGTTCAAGTCGACTTCGACGACTTGCTCCTTCTACATCTCCCCCATGAACAAAATGTTTCTTCGTCCCGAAGAAACAGGGAGGTACAAAATTTGAAGTTTTGTCGAACCGTTCAAAATTGCTATTGCTGTGGACTGTGCAGACGGATGGTTGGTCTCTTCTGGACGCAGGCTTTGACAATGGCCAGAGTTGTGATGGAAAGGTGATGTTGAACGTCCATCCAACTCTACAAAGCTTTCTGGATGTTGATCGTCAATGTCGTTAAACTTGACAGTATCGACATCTTTTCTGAAATGGGAATTTCTGCAATTTTCTCCATGTTGGGGCCTAATGACTGGTTCTGCTCTTCTATGGCGTCAATGAGTCGTTTCATCTGGGGGCAGATGATATCGACCTTTTCTAGGTTTGGCAGATCCTGTTGCACCCATTGGTGTGCTTCCCATTCCAACTTCTGCAGCTTGTTGTTCTCCAGCACTATCTGATCTTCTATCGTCTGTCTGAGTGCTGCTTCTGTCGTTTTCCTGCTCTCCAAGGCCTGAATACCTTGACGAGTCTGTCGGGTCTGTTGGTAGACCTACCCATAGTGAGTAGGCCAGTTGCGTAAAATGTCTTCTGTGATGACAGACTCCTCCATGTGGTCCTGGAGCACCTTGTAGGCCTCTGAGAAGGCAGTGTGCTGTGCTAGGAGCAGTTGAGCAGTCTCCTCCTTTTGTTCTTCCTTAGTCTCTTGCATCCGGGCCTGGACGGTCGATACCATAGTCTCGAAGAGCTGGAATTCTCTTTTAAGTGGTCGATCTATGTCGACTTCGACAGGGCCTGGTATCATGGTCTGTGCTAGAGCTCTGCATTTGCCGAGAAACTCGACTTCTTCTGCATTTTTGGCTGTAAGCTCTTTACTTTTCTGAACTGTCCTTAGCTTTGCTTCTTTGGCCACGGTTTTGAGGAGTTGGCCGACCTCTGTGTCGGTCAAGGAACTTGCATCCCTTAAGCTGATCTGGAGGTTGGAATTTTTTTTCTGATGTGCTTTCTTCTTCTTGTGTTTGTCGGCCTCCCGCTCCTGGGTGCCTTCAGCAGTTGAGGTTGGGTCTGTGGTTGGGGGAACGGAAGTCGATGGATTTTCTGGTTGGGGGGTTGGTATGACTACGTCCGGTGGGGAAGATGTATGTGGTTGTGATAGGTCGAGTTGTGAATCTGGTGGTGGTGGGGGGGGGTGGTGATGGTGGTGGTGGAGGCGATGGGGTAGGAGAAGGAACTGGAGTGGATGGGTTGGCTGGAGTGTGTTGTGGGCTTTCGTCAGAAGAGATACCTGCTTCCGAAGGTGTAGTGGGTAGGTCGTCTTGGGCGTCGGGGTTGATTGGATCCATGACAGACTGTGATGCTCCAATTACGTCACCTTGTTGGTTTTGGGTGAATGTCGTCGTAATGTTTGCATAGGGATTTTTTCTTGCATAGAGAGGAGTTGTTGTTTGTATTTTGTGGGCTGACTGAAACAGTGCAGGTAGTGTCGCGAAGAAATCTTTAAGCTCAGCGTCCTGGTCGACCTTGGCTTTGAATGTCTCCAGGATTGCTCTTTGATATACATTGTGGGGACTGACCGACTGTTGTACTGATGCTTGCTCCTTGACTACGGGTGTCGGGGATGGGGGTGGAGGGGTCGACACAAGGTCGACAACGTTTTCAGGCGTCGGTGTTGTTTTTTGCTTTCTTTGGGTGACCCTCTGGAGCTCCTACTTCCAGATACCATGAAACTGAGTTTCAACTGATACTTTATTTGTAGCGGCGTCCTTGACAATGTTGATGGCCGCGGCTACTAGCTCCTCCTCATCGTCGGACGAGTCAGCAAGAAGAAGCTTGCGCTTACCCTTGCCTTGTTGTAGTTTTTGGGCCTTGATTCTATTTCTGGCAACAGCTATCTCCTTGGACAGCTTCTTAATGATGCTTTTGGATAAAGCATATTCCGGGTCAGCATCCTCGACTTCACCTGTCGGTATTTGAATTGGGTCAACAGTTGCTGGAGCTGGAGGGGTTGTTTGTTGCTGTGGTTGTACTGTTGGTTGTTGTTGTTCTGTCGGCTATGGGTCGACTACCTTTACAGTCGGAGGTTTGATAGTGATGTGTACCCGACTGGTGGGCTCGGCCGGGGTGTCCTCCGACACAAGTTTGCTGATGTAGAGGTTGAGCTCGTAGTATTCCTCTTTTTCCTGGTCAGTAAGTGGCTCTGTGATGGAGAATTCGACCTGTTTGGCAGCCTCGGGTATTTGTATTCTTCTCTGAGCCTATCGGGTCAACTCCCGAAAAATATGATCGACCGTCGGATAGTAGTCGAGGTCCTGGGCTTTAGGGTCCTGACCTTGCATGTACCAAACCGACGTATGGTCAAGCTCTAACTGTATATGAGAGTCCTCAAGGAGGTTTCGTCGGATGTTCTAGGGCACCCTCCACCTTGTCGTGTGGACCTTCAACTGCTGAAACCAGTTTTCCAAGAAGACTTTCCCCTGTCCTAGCTCATGCAGGGTTCCTTTTTGTGAGAAGGGTTTAAATCGGTTCATCTCGAACTTGGTCGGCTCTCGGAATACTGGACTGCCTTCTGGACAGATATGATACATGACAATCTAGAGAATAAGAGAGGGGAACTTGATTATACCTCCCGTCTCTTGGCATCTTTCACAGATGGTTTTGACCATGTCGGCAGCATAGTCTCCCCATCGGTAGATCTGACCGTCGGTTGCAATTGTGTCGACAGCCTCCAGCATCTCCAGTTTGAGGTCGTTGCCTCGACCGGCTAATGTAAGGGTGATTGCAATGATTTTAGCCACAATTTGTGGCATCCGTGTCATAATCTGTCCAATCATCAACCCCTTGGAATTCTTTCCCGACGGCGAGCCCGTAAGCTCTTGGACTAACCCTTGTTTAATCCCAATTGGTACAGGGCTGCTTTGGTTGGACAGACCAGTAAGTCGTGAGATAACATCCTTGGTAATGTCGATCGGTTTGTCAAAGTAGAATCGGCCATTGTGGTAACGAATGATAATGAATTTGACCGCTGCTTCTTTCGTCCCACCAAAGCTTGCCATCAGTGGTGCGTTAGGGTAGTTGAAGATGGCGCTCTTCCAGATTTTCTCAGTGGCCTGGGTTAGCTTTTTGTCGACATAGGCCCATTCTTGTATTTCTATCCAAATTTCTGCCATTGGCCGTCTTGGACTTTAGCATTTTTTATGTTCTTTAATCGGCAGACCAAGGGTGTGTCCTCTGCCTGCAGCTCTCTTGCCTTAGTCACTGCTTGGGTCAGTTTGGGTGCCATTGTGTCGGGTTGGTTGAAGGTGTTACAGGGTTCTTGGTCTTTAGTCGACTGAGGTTGTGGGTGCTCTATGGGTAAATGGTGTGGTGGATGAACCTTTGAATTTCTTGTATTTATAGGCGTGGGTGTTTTTATGTGAGGGGATGGACGTATTAATGGCGGACTGGACGGTCCAGCTGTAATACTCGAATGGGACTTAATGGTGGAATGGGTGCGACGCTCGAGGCCATCAATGCATGATGGGACTCTTGAGGTCATCGGTCGGTGTCGGTGGTGAGAATGGTCGGCCAGACTGGTCGATGAGGATGGTCGAAGATGATGATGTCGGTTAGCGAAGTACTTAGTTACTATCATGTTTGTTGTGTTTTGATTGTATTGTTTTTGGAATTTTTATCTTTTTATGGGTTTTGATTGACGGTTAAGGTCGTTTTTAATTTTTTTTTAATTTTTTATTTATTATTTATTTTTATTCTGTAATGTTTGAGTCGGGCTCCATTAACGAGCTTCCGAAATACTAGGCCCTGTAATGTCTTTAGTTGGACCGATCCATTGGGGTGTATTTCTTCGACAATGTAAGGTCCCATCCATTCTGTATGTAGTTTCTTGGGTTTTCCTTTGACTTGAATATTATAAAGTAAAGCAAGGTCGCCGACCGACAGGTTTTTGTTTTTGATGTTACGGTCGTGCCATGCTTTCTGTTGTTGTTTGTGAATTTCCTGGTGTTGGATAGCCATGAGTCTATGTTCTTCTAGCTTACCGAGTTGGAATAGTCGATCCTTTCTTGCCTGTTCGACATCGACATGTAGTAGTTGTGCAATAATAGGTGTCTGCTGTCGGAAATGTAAGGGGATGACTGCTTCTTTCCCGTAGACTAGTCGAAAAGGGGTTTGATCGTTCGACCATTTATATGCTGTCCTATATGCCTAGAGAACCGCAGGGATTTTCTCATCCCAGTCGTCTTTGTCGGTACTGCATATTTTGGTTAACCCTTTTGTCAATGTTTTGTTGAAAGCTTCAATCGCGCCGTTCGACTGAGGGTGATATGCGGTGCTTCGTCGGTGGTCGATGTGAAATTGGTCAGTCAAATTTTTGATGGTTTTGTTGATAAAATGTGATCCTTGGTCGCTAATCAATGTGAGTGGGCATCTGAATCTAGTGATAATGTTTTCATAGATAAACTTAGCAGCTACCTCACTTGAACATGTATCGATGGGTTCAACTTCTGCCCATTTAGTGACATATTCCATTGCAGTGATAATATATCTTGCACCTGATCGTTTGGATGGGATAGGAATGGGTCCTATGAAGTCTATAGCCCAAATTTCGAATGTGAGACTAGGGTTTATAGATATCAAGGGAATTTCTGTGCTTGGCAGAGGTTGACCAAGTCGTTGACATCTGTCACATCGGCTAACGAAATTTTTGCAATCTTTGTGGATTGTCGACCACCATAATCCTGACTGTTGGATTTTCTTGGAAGTTGTGTCTGCTTGAAAGTGTCCTCCTGTAGGTCCATAGTGTGCTTCATGCATAATTTTTTCTCTCTCATGGTTGAGTACACACCTTCTGAGAATGTTGTCTGACCCCATTTTGTACAAAAATCCATTGATGAGGCTGTAGGGTGCAGCCTTCATAGCTAAGATTTGTTTTTTCTTGGTGTTCAGACCTTCTGGTGCCTGACCTTTCTCTAAGAACTGAGCTATTTCTTCTAGTTCTTCGGGTACTGCTTCTATGCAGAATAGATGTGCATTCAGCAAGTCGTCATCGACTCCGGTCGGTTCCTCTCCTGTGTCTATACATGATAGATGGTCGGGCCCGACATTTAGTTTCCCTGGTCGAACGACGACTTCGAACTCAAATTATTGAAAAAGAAGTATCCAGCGACAAATTCTCCCATGACGAAGGGGTTTATTGACGAGGTATTTCAAAGCTTGATGGTCGGTGTAAAATTTGAAGGGGTTGGCCAAGAGATAATGTCGATACTTTTGGAGGGCAAAGACCATACCTAGGGCTTCTCTCTCAGTGGTCAAATAGTTCCTTTTAGCCTTATTTAATTTTCGACTGTTGTAGACTATAGGGTAATCCATCCCGTCATCCCCTGGTTGAGTCAGGATTGCTCCGATTTCTATTCCTGAGGCATCGATATGCACATGAAATTTGGTCGACCAGTTTGGAAATTTGAGTATGGGAGCTTCGACCAGTTTTCTTTTCAGTTTGTCGAAGGAGATCTGGAATTCCTCTGTCCATTTAAATTCTTGGTATTCCTTTAGTAATTCTTCTAGAGGGTAGGTCATGTCTGAATAGTGTCTTATGAATTTCCTATAATATCCTGTATGGCCCAGTAACACCTGAACTTGTTTAGGGTTTATTGGTGGCTTCAGGTCAAGGATGATTTTGATCTTGGAAAAATCGACTTTGATACCATCTTTACAGACAATATGCCCTAAGAGTATCCCTATAGGGGTCATAAATATACACTTCTTAATGTTCAGGGAGAGTTGAATCTGTCGACATCTCTCCAGCATGAGTCAGAGCCATGTGCAGTGATCTTTTAAGGTGGATTATATAGTCCAATCGTCGAAGTATACTACCATGGTTTTATAGATATATTCTTGGAAAGTCTTGACAATAATTCAGGAAAACAATACGGGTGCATTCTTTAGCCCAAAAGGCATAACTCTGTAAGCAAAAGAGCCAAATTCATAGACAAATGTTATCTTCTTTTGATCTTCTTTTTCTATGGGCACTTTGTTATACCCTGAGAAGCCATCTGTGAATGAATAACATTCATGGCCTACAACTTCATTCAAGATCTCATCAGCATAGGGGGTTGGGAATGGATCTGTTAATGTTACTTTGTTAAGCTCCCTAAAGTCGACACAAATTCTCAACCTTGTCGGGTCATGTTTCTTTGGCTGTACGACCATGGGACTTGCCCATTCGAACTGATCGATGGGGTAAATGATCCCTGCTGCTAACATGTTGTTGATTTCCTTTTTAACTATTTCTTTGTACTTATGAGCTAGTTTATAAGGTCTTTTCTTGACAGGTCGGACATCAGGTTTAGTGTCTATTTTCATTTCTCCCATCTCTTGTACTAAGCCTTTTAAGTATTTATAGTCCCTTGCAAAGCCATCCTGGAACTCTCTAAGTAAGTTCACTATTTTAGTGGTCCGTTGTTCATTACAGTAGTCACCAATATTGGCTATTTTTGGTCGGTCGTCATTTGAAATGTCGACCTCCTTAGTTTTCAATTTGGCATCTAGCCACTCTGGTGCTTTAGCTTCATTGATCGGCCGACTTCCTTCTGTGAACTGGGAGAATGTGGCAGGGAAGTTGGCTGCGGTCATTCTGTCAAGATCTGGTTTGTCGGTGGTCTTGACTTTCAAGATTGAGTAGATGGGTTTTGTTGTTTCCATGTGGTCGGTCTTCCATCTGAAGCTTTTACCTTCTGTGTGTTCATTTTCTAAGTGTAAATGTGTCGACTGTGATTTTGATTAAGTTTGTATCTTGTTACAGTCCTTGATTTGTCGATGGTATTGGGAGGGTTGTTTTTCTGTCGGTTGGAGAAACTGTTTGATTTGGTGTGCTGTCCCAGCCAATTTTTCGTTTTGAGGTATGAACTGGAAGTACTTAATAAAATTTTCTTTAAGTTCATGCCAAAAGAAGGTTTCTCCTCTGGCTTCCTCCATCTTATACCATTTATTAGGTAAGTCGGTTAGGGTTGAAGGAAACAAATGTGGCCAGGATCGCTCATCTTTGTATCCAAGCCTTCTCCATTCCTTTTCACAAAGCTTGATGTGTTCTTCTGGGTTTTGACCTTGGATAAAGATAGGGATTTGAGCTTCCTGGGTTAAATTTTTCCCACCAAACCGTTCGACAAAGAAATTTGAAGCAGTTGTCCAGGTCTGAAGTTTTGTCCAGGTCCGTTGTAGTCTAGTTGGTTAGGATACTCGGCTCTCACCCGAGAGACCCGGGTTCAGGTCCCGGCAACGGAACCAATGTTGTAATCTCACAGATTACATAAGGTTACCAATAATACATACTAAACATACATAACTATAAATCCGAGACAAGAGACAAGAACAGATAGGAAAATAGATTATATTATTGCAATGAGTTCATACAAGGCAGAGAACTGAACTGAGTTCTCGTTTGGCTCAACAGCCTAATATATACAATGTACAGACAGTTACAAAATAACTACCTGTCGGTTTGGTGAACCGACACGACTTTTAGTTAACCGACTAATCTTCTAGTTTAGTCGACCGACCGACTTAGTCGGCTGATCGACTAAGTCGGCCCATCGACTTAGTCGGCTGATCGACTAAGTCGGTCTTCGTTCAAGTCGACTTCGGTGACTTGCTCCTTCTACAAGGTTACATAAGTATGGTAGATGAAAGTTGGTTATGGCACAGAAGGTTGGGACATCTAGGTTTTGACAATTTTTCCAAAATAAGCTTGAAGGAAGATGTGAGAGATCTACCTAAACTTGCAGTTCCTCTAAACTCTGTGTGCACACATTGTCAACTTGGGAAGCAAAATCATGAGCCATTTTTAAAATAAAAGAACATATGACCTCAAACCCTCTTGAAATAATACACACAGACCTTTGTGGAGCAACCAAAACTAAAAGTATGCAAGGAGACCACTATTTCATGTTGGTCATTGATGATTGTACAAGGATAAATTGGGTGGCATTTCTCAAAGAAAAATCAGAAGCCTTTGAAAAGTTTAAAATATTCAAGGCAATGGCTGAAAATGAGTGTGGTATGAAAATCAAGTGTCTTAGATTAGATAATGGGGGAGAATTCACCTCAAATGAATTCAATGAGTTATGTGAAGGTCATGGAATTAAGAGGCAATTTTCATCTACAAAAACTCCTCAGTAGAATGGGGTTGTTGAAAGGAAAAACATAACAGTCCAAGAAGCTGCCAGTTCTATGCTCAATGAAGAAAAACTGTAGGATTCATTTTGAAGAGAAGTTGTATACACAACTATCTACACACTTAACAGAGGACAACTCAAAGTGAATAAGGATGAATCCCTTTACAAATTGTGGTATGGAAGACCAACCTCAGTCAAATATTTTAAAGTGTTTGGTATTAACTGTTACATCAAAATAAACGAGGATGACCTTGGAAAGTTTGACTCCAGGACTGATGATGGAATCTTTTTAGGATACTCATCCACCAAAAAGGCATACAGGTGTTACAATAAAACGTTACATAAAATTGTAGAAAGTATTGATGTGAAAGTAGATGATATAAAACCAAGGAAAGAGAAAAATCTTGACAGTATTGAAAATACATGTGATGATGAAATAAAAGATTTGCAAAACGATGAGAGCATTCATAACAAAGAAGAAGACAAAGAGAAGAAAGATACACAGGAAGATGATGAATACTTCCCTTCTAGAAGGGTACAAAAGGATCATCTGGAGTCACAGATCATGGGTGATAAAAATGCTGCAGTCAAAAAAATAAGACAACTACTAGATGTGGAACAAGCCCTACTCTCAATAGTAGAACCCAAGAAATTTACAGAAGCCAGCAAAAGTGATGAATGGGTCAAAGCCATGAATGCAGAACTAGATCAGATTGAGAGAAATGAGACCTGGGAACTTGTCCCAAGACCTGAAGATAAGAACATTGTAGATACCAAATGGATTTTCAAAAACAAGTTCAATCAAGATGGACAAGTAATAAGGAACAAAGCAAGAATGGTTTGTAAGGGGTATGTCCAAGTGGAAGGTATTGATTTTGAAGAAACTTGTGCTCTTGTAGCTCGACTTGAAGCAATCAGAATGTTTTTAGCACTGTCATGCCATAAAAACTTCAAAGTATATAAAATGGATGTCAATTCTGCATTTCTGAATGGAAAACTAGAAGAAGAAGTGTATATTGAACAACCTGAAGGGTTTCTCTTGTCTGAAAACAAAGGTTATGTTTTTAAACTAAAAAAGGCACTCTATGGTCTCAAACAAGCTCTAAGAGAATGGTTTTCAATACTAGATAGTTACTTGAAACAACAAGGTTTTAAAAGAGGAGTCACTGAAAGTAATCTATCTGGATGATATCATTTTTGGAAGTAATATTCAAATCCTAAGTGTATACTTTGCCTCTGAAATGAAGAAAGAATTCAAAATGTCAATGTTGGGTGAATTTACATGCTTCTTGGGATTGCAAGTCTACCAAACAGACAAAGGAATTTTCATCTCTTAAACTAAGTACATCAAAGATATGTTCAACAAGTTTAAAATGGAAGATTCCAAACCTGTTGGTACTCCTATGGTCACTGGTTTCAAGTTAATTAAGGAAGTAGATCATACCATGTTTAGATACATGATTGGCATTCTGCTATGTGTGACATCCATAAGACCAGATGTGATGTAAGCTGTTGGATTGGTGGCTAGATTACAGTCAGCTCCAAAATCAACACATGTAACAGCAGTAAAAAGGATTTTCAAATATCTAAAAGGTACTATGGAGTATGGTTTATGGTATCCAAAAGGACAAAATTTATCTTAAAGGAGTTTACTGATGCAGATTGGGAAGGAAGTGTTGACGATAAAAAAAGTACTAGTGGAGAAGCATTTTTTGGGGGAAATTGTTTAGTATCATGGTCAAGTAAAAAACAATCCTCCATTTCATTCTCTATAGCAGAAGCATAATATATTGATGCTGCCTCATGTTGTACTCAGGTTATTTGAATGAGACAAACCCTAGAAGATCCACTTGTAAAATATGAACATCCAATAGTGATCAACTGTGATAACACTAGTGCTATAAATATGTCTAAAAATCATATCATGCATTCTAAGACAAAACATATACCAATCAAGTATCACTATCTAAGAGAACATGTATCTCAAAAAGCTATCAAATTAGAATACATTGACACAAAAGAACAGATTGCTGACATTTTCACCAAACCACTACCTGAGGAAGCCTTTGAGCATCTTAGACAGAAAATGGGAGTAATTCCATTACAAAAGTACTAAGAGGAGTGTAGCAAGGATTTCTCCTTGCTACAGGGGCAGGAATGGCTCCCTTCCATCTATTTGATGGAAGGGTAGGTTCCTGCATGTGGAAAATGTAGAACAAAAAAGAAAAATAGAAAGAAAAGCAAATGGACAAGAAACAATGGCCGTGAGCCCCTCTGTAAACAAGGTTAGGGCTTCGCTCTGAGAACCTGCAAACAACTATTAGAAACTAAAAACTTGCAAAATATGTTAGAAATCAAACCTGCATGCAAACATGGGTCATAAAACAACTAAACTACTAAAAAAAACACATAAACAAAACTAGATTATACCTCTCCTTTGGTGAAATGGGACACCATGCCCTGGCTGGAAGAAGCACCTCACTATCTCACTCAACAATGGAGGAGCTATGGCTCAATGGGGTAGATGAGTGGATGAGAGGGGGATGTGGGTGGCTTGAGAGACAAAGAGTCTCAAGGCATCCACGGGCAACATAACAGTATGCAAGAGAGGAGTTGTTTGAGAGTGACCCCCCACCCTCCTTTTATAGCTTTGTTGGGGACTTTTAGGGTTTTAACCCCTTGGTCAGGGCTTTAGCCCCTTTTTGGGTCTTTTAGCCCCTTCCGCCCTAACTTTAGCTCCTTTTAGGGTTTTAGGCTCCTTTGAGGGGTTTTATCCAATAGGAGAGTTAATTAGGCTCCTTTTTGGGGTTTTTAAGCCCTTTTCTTCATTCTTAAGCCTTTTTGAGGATGTGGGGGTCTAATGGAGTGATACGAGGGTCGTGCACGGGTGTCCTTGGGTGGTGCAGGCCATATAGAGATGAGTGAGGGATTTTTTGGGTTAACATATTTCCCCCTAATGTGTGAGGGCAGGAGATCATCGTATGGCTGACGAACATCATAGGATTTGCTGTAGAGAGGTGGTGCTTTCGGGGTTGGGGCATGGTGGCTTTTGGTTTTTGTATTAATATGGTTCCCACCAATGGGTGAGATACAAATAATGTGTGACATTTATGTGGATGAGGCAGGCATCCCCATGCTCATAACAATGTCAAAATAATAATTTGATCTATGCTCTATAATACAAGAGCCGATCATATACAACTGATGATACAATAATGGTTTCCTCAATGTGAGGCTGAATACAATACTGATACGAAGAACTGCTACATTGGACCCATGGCATTCTCATGGAATTCTATATCTTCATGGTTGATAGGCTGCTGGATCTGGAATGGTACATAACTGCATGGACTCACTAATGGAGATTCAAAGTCTCTGTGATAGAAGTATGCTGCATCAATCATGAATCTATATAGAAGCACTGTTGGGGCTTCTGAACAATGTCTCCAATGCAACTCAAAAATCATAGGGAACGTGAACCTATTTAGATCCCTCGAGTCAACTCATTAATGTGCTAGAGTCAAGTGAAATCCGGGGTCTTTGACCAAATACTGTACGGACCAAACCCTGTATGAATCTCAACGATGAGATGATGAAGTTTGATTCGAGCATGTGAGAAACAACCATCCCGAGAGGCACTAAGGACTCCTCTCAAGTGGTCCAAGGAACTCATCAATGAGGTTAATGAAACCAAGATACAAGGACCTCTGGGTCTATCCTATGGAATACATGTGTTGTCGTCGACAAAGGGAGACCTACCCCTGGTTAAGGCAATGATGTTTCCTTGACCAGAAGCATGAGGGAGATAACCGAAAGGTGTGAGACAATCTGCGGACTGGCCCACTGAATGGGGGGGGGGAGGGAAAGAGTTGAATAGGGGCAGGGGGAGTGTGGGATACTCAAACTTCCTTTATTCAGAGTATGATAGCAGGGTGGACCAGGAAGCAAATGAAACTGACTCATGGGAATGGGATCATAGCTGTAATACCGGGAATGTCACTACATATGGGACATATTTGGAGGAGGTGGACACTTTTGATATTGATGGGATCCAAGGAAGACACATTACAGAGTACTCTGAACAAAGGTGACCCAATGTGGGAATGCTGCCAAACTATTTTCTATGGGGTGGTGTCTAGGGACACCGTTGTGGTACGATCTCGTGGATTTTTGGTGAGCCCGAGAAAGTAAATGCTCGATGGTGCTTTCAATTTTAGAGAGTCTAAAAGCATGAAGAATACTCTAGTGGGGGCTCTTTTTCATTGGTAGTCTCCTGTGCCCGAAAAAGTGTAAAAGTATACATAGGAGAGCTCGCCCATCCTATAGGGGATGAGAGAATTCTTTACCGTTGGTAGTCCAATCAGGCCGAAAAAGCTTAAACCTATACTGAATGAACGGTCATTCAGATACTTTTACGAGCATGAACAAAACCAAGTTTGCTCGGTAATATTTTCTTGATGAGAAGGATAGAAAAGAGCTTAACGAAAACCTATAGTGATTTTTTTTGTAAGGTGCGGCCCATCTACCTGAGAAAGCATAAAAGTATGCAGAGGGGAATGGTCTTGGCTTGAGTGTGCCAAGGAGGTCATTTTCAATTGATGGTTTACATAGTCTACAAAATGAGATAAACGAGATGATGTAGACTCCCTTTCCTATACTTTAATGAGAAGGAAAGGAAGCAGCTGCGCTCGACTATCTTTTCATTGTTTTTAGGAATTAGAAAAGAGCTTAAACAAAACTCTAGTATGATCAACTAATTGCGGTGGCACAGGAAGTGCCCCATGTCGAGACGGTGGACATTGGTCCAAAGGTTATATGTACAGTATGGATGGAGCAAGTGGCTCTCAAACATACCAATGCAATCACAGGATAGATTGTGGCAAAGGTTCGCGAGTCGGTGTGGCAGAGGCTCGCGAGTCGATGTGGCAGAGGCACACAAACTGAGGTGGCTCTCGGATAGAGGTCAGGAGAGTGTGTGTGAGTTGCGGTGGACAGAATTGACTACATGTGATGTGAGTGCAAGTCCGGGGGAACTTATATGCCAAATACATGCAAAATAAAAATAAATCATTTTGTGGACAATGGTCTAGAGGTCCGCGTAAGGTGCGATGAACAGAGAAGACAACTATGTGTTTAAAATACAAAACAAAACTTTAAAAATGGCATTCCTTAATGAGAGGTGGCCCGAAAACTTGCATGTGTAGCGGTTGGGAAGTGTGACACAAGTACAGGTTCATAGACACTTGCATCGTCATGTTGTGGCTCGTAAATCGAGGTGACTTGTGGGAAATGGTCCCAAAATTTATTTTTTAAACATGAGAAAATGGTCTCATAAAGAGATAGAGGGAAGAATTTTGAAACCAGTGGTGCAAACGGCGTCTCAAACGGAGTCTGTATGGTCCTGTTATGTCGATCGGATGAAATTAGGTCAAATGGGGCCTATATAAGGGTGGGGTCCACTTGGTGAGGTGACATTGTCACTATTCACTGTGGAGTTGGAGAGGTGGGCCCTAAATATTAAATTGCCAATTTATCTTGATCCAACTGATAGTTTCGAGTTCTGTGACGTGCAGGTAAGAGCTCTTGCTGAATCTCTTCTTTTTGGTGGATTACATTCTGCATTTGGTCACCCGAAGGTCCTCCATGAGCATTTTGGGGTTTCATGGAGCCAAGCCGCACCTTTCGAAGGAAAAGGAGCGACCCGGTCGCATCTGTGGGGAATTTTTTAGCAACTTAGTCATTCGTTTCACCCAAATAGGTGCAACTTGGCCTCTGAGGGGTATTTTTTGATGATAGCATTGGCTGACATCTAGGTTTTTGCTTGTGCAGGATGGCTAAGATCAAGTGGCGAGAGAGAGACTGCAAAGACCTCAAGGAGGCATCATTATGAGATGAGAATGTGAGAGATACATTGGCCCATTGTGGATTGCTGAAGTTCATGAGGATACCCCTCATGAAGAGCTTGAGTTTGCTGCTGTAAACACTGGTGAGTTTTTGGGATGTTGATGAGGAGGCGTTCCTCTTTCAAGGCCAGCATATCGAGATTACGTTGGCAAATGTGCACTTTCTTACTGGGATCCCTATGTTGGGAGTGGTTGGTGACTTGGCACCGGTGTTGTCTCAGGGGGAGACATTGGAGGAGTTGTGCGATAGGCACTGTTACGCTATGGTGTATGTGTGTGGCTCCTATATCCTGATGTGTGACATCGAGGATTTGTTGACACAGGAGGTGGTGAAATTACTACTGTGTATCTTGGGTTCCATGGGGAGCCACAAGATATCTGGAGGGCAGCTTCAGCTAGTAGAGTGTGCTATAGGGGGCACGTACTATGGATGGGGCTAGATGTATCTTTAGGCTGTTCGGCGGCAGCTGAACAAGTTGAAGACATCTAGGGCAGGATTTTGTTTTGGCTCTTTTCTGTGTGCTTTCTTTTTTTAGAAAGTACCAACATGGTGCCCACACCGGACTGTGCAGGATAGTGGTCCACGGGAGCCACGGATGTACCGGTGGTGTCAGTTGATGATCTGAGAGGGTGGTGGTAGAGTGGGATGCTTCTTTACTGAGGAGCTGTTAGAGCAATGGCATCAGCTTCCAGTAGTGATTAAGGAGTACCCATATGTGGGTATGGACTATCATGGGGACCTCGAGATGCCCTGACCTCCCGGCCAAACATGGGGACAAGCTGGTATGTATGCGTGATGTTTTTATGTTCATATTTATACATACTGTAGTTGAGCTAGTTGATAGTTGGTATGTTGATATATGTGGACTGATGGTGTCCTTGTTTATGTATGCAGACATTGGTCCCCGTCTGCCGCCTGGGCATTGGAGGCGGGTGGTTACCATAGCTCCTAAGCAGTTCCTGCTGGGAACCCTCGCAGGCGACAGCAGGAGATGGATGGACTACTGCTGCATCTAGAGCAGCTTGCTACTGGGGTCTCAAATGATGGCTGACAACATCTGAGTAGTGATATGAATGCCTCTATTCATAGCTTTCCTCCAGAGTGGACTGGTGTGATGAGGAGGATGGATATGGCATGTGAGCACATTCATCGGGCCAGGAGGGGCGATCTTCCTATAGAGGATGAGTCTTCTGAGGAAGATGATGACACCGAGTCAGATGATGAGTCTGAGTCAGATTAGTAGCCTAGTGGGGCTGTCCCTAGTGCATTGGTGCACTTAGGAGTTTTTGTGTTGCTGTGTATATTCAGCTAAGAAAGCATATGTGGCTTCTCATTTTGTATTGGACATATTTTGTACATGCGACTTATCTATGTATCTATATATTTTTGGCGCACGTGGATGCGCTTTTATGGTTTTATTATGTGATTCCTTTTATGATGATGTGGAATGCAATGCCTAGATGATGTATTATTACATTTGTGTGTGTATTTAATATGATTATGCATGATGTTATGGTTATATGTTTCCTATATGCGATTATGAATGTGCCAGTTTAGAATATCATTAGCCATTTGATCTGCGACACTATTGAGGTTTCTAGGAACATGTGTGAATGTGATGGATTCAAATGTTCTAACCATCTGTTTAGTGCACTTGAATTTTCTAAAGAGGCAAGGATCACATACCTGATAGTAGTTGTTCAACTGAGAAACAAGCAATTGGGAGTCTAAGAAGACATTGAGACGGTGAATTCCTAACTGGAGAGTGGCAGCCAAGAGGCCATTGAAACCATCATATTCAGACTGGTTGTTGGTCGCAGTGCCCATGCATATTCTGTCGATGTGGATCAACTCATGCGATGGGGAGTAGATGACCCATGCAGCCGAGGTGAGGTTTTGGGACCATCTGCTTGCTCCATCAACAAATCCCATATAACGGTTTGAGGTGTGCTCCATCTACAGCAATGAGAGGAAACGATACATAAGACTCACTTTTGAAAAATGTGTAAAACAAAAAAGGAGAAAGACTATAATACAAGCTGTATTGTCATCACTCAAAGGGGTGACGTTAGAGGGAAAGGTTTTTGGACTTTCAGGGGATCAGCGGTCATTCCTTCATGTGACATGATGAACCCTAGGAGACGGCCCATTGGGACATAGAAAACACACTTGAAAGGGTTCAAGAGAATTTCATACTGGCAACATCGTAGGAAGACTTGTCGCAAGTCATCTATGTGCTGTGTTTGCTTTTGTGATTGCACAATGAGGTTGTTGAGACAAACCAACATGATGTGAACAAGGTCGCGGAAGCAATGTGTCATGGCACGCTGGAAGGTGGCTCCAGCATTTTTTAGGCCAAAGGGCATGACTTGATACATGAATGTGCCCCATGGGGTTGTGAATGTCGTCTTGTAATGGTCTTCTTTCCGGATCTGTATTTGGTTATCTTTAGAGAATCCGTCCATGAAGGAAAAGGCCTCATGTCTGGCGCATGCATCGATAATATGATAGATGAAGGGTGTGGGGAAGTTGTCTTTGGGACATGCCCCACTGAGGTCGTGGAAGTCTGTGCAAACATGAATGGTACCCTATTTTTTATTCATGGGAACAGGATTAGAAACCCAAGTGGTGTACGCAATGGGATAAATGAAGCCAGCTATGCGCAGCTTCTCTATTTCGGCTTTAACCATGGCCACTTTGGAAGGGTGGATGGGCTGTTGCTTTTGGCATACAGGGGCCACATCGGTCCATGTGTCAATGTGGTGTTCCATGATGGATGGATTCAAGCCAGGCATTTCGGTGTAAGACTAGGTGAAGATGTCGTGGAATTCTTGGAAGAGAGATTTGTAGGCAATGACCTCTTCCGAGGAGCAATATGCCCCCAGCATGATTTCTTCAACAACCTTAGAATTGGTTGGCCATGTTCCCTTCTTCGAAGGTGTCTAGTGCCGTGATGGGGTTCTTGAACCAGTTGACCTTCCCATGAATGAAATCTTTGGTTTCCATGGAAAACTAGTCAGACTGTGACACAAGTTCTTCAAAGAGGAAGAACAAGTGATGGTGCATGTCATCCCATGGGTATTCTAGGGTGGTCAGAGCGTCAAGTATCTCCTCATCATTGCAGAAGCAATGAAGAGACAGGTCTGATGGACCATCGTTGGAGGTGGAGATGAGCGGGTCGGTAGAACTGGACATCTTGTAAATGGACATGGTGTCTGAAGAAGGACGTGGGGGGTGAAATTCTTCGATCAGGGTGATCTCAGACTCAAGGGAATGTTAACGGATGTTAGCTAGATCCATTCAAAATTCAGGCAAGTCTTGGAAATGGTGAGAATAGTGGCCATACAAGCCGCAAAGGGCGCAAGCATGGTTTATTCTCAATTACTTGTTTCTTACTACTGGCGCGCTTGGAAGCTCAACAACCGGGAGGTTTTCATTTGTATCCATGGCGTCCAAGTGTGCATGGATCATTGGGATCTCAGGGTAGCTCTAATTTGGATGGCCCCATTGTTCGCAGACAGTGCAAGGAAAGATCTACCGAGGTTCTGTGGTAGCTTTGTAATTCTTTCCCCTGGCCCTTTTTGGGTGGGGCAGTGCGGGTGCGGTGGTTAGATTTTGTAGGCCAGGTGGAGGGTGAGACTTGACTGCAATGGGTAGCACTGGGGTTAAGAAAACATAGGGCATTGGTGGTTGAGATGGTGGATCAAGATACCACACTGGAATTCCCAATGTAAAGTTGGGTAGGATTAAGGTGCCCATTACTGGCTTGCTCATGACACTAGGCGGGGGGAAGAAGAAGGGAATCGTATGGACTGGAGATGAGCCCAGATAACTCCTTGAAGGTTGCATGTGGGGATGAGGTTGTGGTTGCAGCTATGCGTAATGCTGCAGCTGTGGATGATGTTACGGATACTGTTGGTGTTGCGGTTGCAGATGATGTTGTGGTTGTGGTTGGGGCTACAGCTGTGGTTGTTGTTTGGGTGCAGCGGTGCTGGATGAGACCATACAAAAGTTTGCAGTCTCATTTTGTGTCGGTGGCGGTGACACTAAGGGGAAAGGAGCCATCATGGTGGTATCGGCAAAAAAAACCCAGGGCCCACATTCAACAATGGGAGGCTGGTGTGTTTTCAACCATGGTGTTGATTGCAGAGATGACATTGGTGTGTGTGATCATCCCTTGTGGCTCAATGGTGGTGATGGTAGTGATAACATTGGCGGGTGTCGTTAACCCTTGTGGATCGTGATAAGTGAGTTGATCAACCGTCACGATCTTCCCTTCATGGGGGAACATCATGAGATGGAATACAGTTGATGCAACTTCTCTCATGGTGTACATATAACTTCTCCTGAAGAGAAGGTTATAGTCAAGTTGAGCATTGAAAACCTCTATGTCAATCAAAACTATCTTCCCGGCTAATTTGATGGGGACGTGGGGGAGAATTTTTTGGGATTTGGTGGGATGGCCATCATAATCCCACAGAGTTGTGGAGGATGGTTGTAGAATTGGGGATCCCAGTTTCTACCAGACTAGGGTAGACATAATGCATGTGGATGCCCCCTCGTCCACTATGCACTGGTGCAGAACCAAATTTTGGATAGACACCAGGATTTGAAAGGCGATGGTTGATGGCATGCACAGTTCTCCATTCTCCATGTCGAATGTGATCAACTTGGAGTCGGAGGGGTCTACTACCCCAAGGGTGGCTAGTAAGGCTTTATGCTACGTTGAGAACATTTTAAGTACCTCAAGAGCAGACATGGTGGTTGGTGTTTGGGCCAAATCATCCACAATGTTGTAGCTGACAACAACTTTAACCGTGGCATTATTGAAAAATCTGCGTATGGGGGGGGCACATGAACGGGGGTAACTGAAGAGGTAGGTTTACTATTTTAGACATTGATGTCGCTGATGGGTCGACGGGTTCAGTGTTGGATCCGTACTGATTCTGTCTAGTTTGTAAGTTGACCTCTTCAGTTTTCATGGCTAGCAGGTGGTGAACACCTATTTCTGCCATGGGAGGTTTCCCCGGAGTGTTGGGATTGGGTTGGGGAGGGGGTGCGGTTGCCACCAATCCTTGGACTAGTAGTGGGTTTTGAAGCACCATAGGAGGAGACCCTTGTGGTTCTAGGTTGGGTTGGGCTTGGTTTGTAGTGTTGGCAGCCTATTGGACCTCATTTTGAATGGCCTGCTTAGTGTGACCCATGAGGGGACACTCAAATGTGTAGTGCCCATGGACCTCATAGATTGTGCATGGTTGGTTTGTGAACAATGGGGCGTTGTGTATTGGTGCATTTGGTCATGGGGGGTTTTGAGCTGGCTGGTTTTCTGCAGCATTATTGGGAGGGTTCGGTTGTTGACCACCTCCCTACAGTTGGTTGTTTCCTTGGTTTCGGGGTTGATTATTTCTATATTTCCCTTGTTGATTGTTGGGGGCAGGCTGGTTGGGACAGTTTTGTTGTGCGAACACTTGTCCCAATGGAGCGGGTGGAGCAAGGGCGCGGGCTTGAACTACTTGCACTGGTGGTGCATAGTAGATCTGGGTGGGTGACGGTGCCACAAATGTGGGCATTTGCCCCACGTACTGCTGTGTTGGCCAAGCCATGGCCTGAGCTTGCTACAGTGGCATAGGTTGTGTGTAGGAAGTTGTTGCTCCGGACTGGGACATCATTCTTGCATAGTCTAGAGTTTGGTTTTGGTAGGAAACACTGGCAGTGTTACTTGGTTGTGGTGGAACTGCAGGTGGTGTCGAATGATGCTGTGGCTGTTGAGAGACCGAGCCTATGATGCCATCTACAGCATGGGATGCCCTCGGTGCATCGCGGTAGGAGGTGCCTGCATGGGGAGAATCTGTGATGACGGTGTACATGTATCCAGACTGAGCGTAGATCAGGTCAAACTGTTGGGCTTTCAATATGGCCTCCTCTTTGGATTGGGGACATTCAGATGCAATGTCCTTTTCTATGGGTGGGAGTAAGGTCTTGAGGAACCAATCCAAGGAAATCCTATCATGAAGTTGGATTTTACATAAGCTACGGCGTCGCCGCCACTCGTGGATGTGGTTAGTTATATGAGTTGCAGTGTTCTGACAACAGGATAGCAATATCTCCACCCCCTCGTCATATCTGATGGGGAGTTGGAAATACTGTAGGAACATGAAAGCCAGGGAGTTGAAATATGGGTACTTGGCTTGTGGTAGCTTAATGTACCATTTGGCCATAGCCCCTGTAAGGGTGCATTGGAATAGCCTCAGCCTAATGGATTCGTCTACGATGTTGTTTGATGAGCACCATAGATAGAATGTCATGATGTGGTTTTTGGGGAACTCCCCTGCCTTTCCTTCAAACTTGGGAATGTCTGATGGCATCTTGGTTGGCATGGGAGGCCAAAAAGCTTGATGGCGGATGGGGTCATTTGTTAACTCGGCCAAATCAGGCAGGTTAAGACGAGCCATGAACAGTATGTTTGACCCCAGGTTGATGTGAGATGGGGCAGCAATGGTGGTGGGATTTGTAGGTGCATAATGTACCTGCATAGCTGGGGGTGATGGTTGTGCCATTGTAGATGGGCTAATGCCCCCAAGTGTGGTGGGAGGGATAGTGTGGTTGGAGGGGAAATTGCCTCCATGTATGAAAATAGGGGCAATGTAAGTGGAACGTCCATTTCCCCCCTGTGTGGTAGGAGGGGCAGTGTATGTGGAAGGTGTTACGGAGAGAAATTCCCATGGATTGGGGTACCACAATAGACATCTTGACTCCAGAAATCAATCCTTTCCAATATGCAAGAGAAATAAAAAATCTAACACTAAAGGATCTTGATTTGTACCTTATTCCAGATGGTTGATGTAGATCCCCGTTGAGCTTTCCAACTCCAGCTTGTATTGATAAATTGCTTCCTCAACAATCAACAAACAAGACAAGCATGCTATATATATTTGTGTTAGACCTACTCTAGCATATATAATCAATAACATATAAGCATTTGAAATCATCCATGGATAAAATGCTCATTCAAATACACATTATTGGACAAGAAAAGATATTTCTATTAGTATAAAAATAGAGATTACAAGAGTGACAACCTCTGCTGGCACGTCTACGAATCGGAGAAACTGATTCCCCCACTTGGGCCTCCACCACTTCAATCCTCCATCTCTCGATAGCAAGCTCACAAGCAAAAGGAAAGCTTGGGAAGAACACAAAAGTGCTCCAAGGGAAAAAGGGATACAAACTCAAGTATAAGCTTTGGAAACAATGGACTATAGTTCCTTTGCTCTCAATTCTCATATCCTTCAATGTATCCAAAGGGTTCCTTATATATCTCTTCAATGGGGTAATGAAGGGTCGAATCCGAGTGATATCAAGGCATATGGAAGGCCAGGTGACAAGTGACTCGGATGCACATCAAGGAAAACTACAAAAGAATTTGTCCTTTTGCACACATCCCAATGTACATGCTTTTAGGGGTCAAACCCGCGTATATACGCGAGAAAGGGATTAAAAGTCACGTATGGAAATTTAAGCATGTTTTTAGGGATGATCTTGGAAACATCAAAGGTATAAAAATGGTCCATGGGGTCCAAAGAGTCTGCAGAGGGACAGGGAAGGCCATAAAAGTGTGATTCACCATGTGTGGTAAAATAAGCTATAACAGATGCCCCCTAATGTGTGAGGTCTGATGGGTCATACGATTGCTGAAATACATTATAAGTCCATCCCAGAAGTGGAGTGATGAAGAACCCAGTGGAAGACCAGCCACCCAATCAACATAATACAATGATACAACTCTGCATATAACTGCAAGTACATATAGTAGTCCCAGATACATAAGAGTAGAATGGCCATGAATAGGCATGATACAAAATATGACATGAGTGGTCATCGCCATGTACAATATAAATAGATCAGAATCTCCATGATGAAGATATACAAAGGATCATGATCTCCATAATGGATGAAGATATACAATGGATCAAGATCTCCATAATGGTTGGAAATGTCTGACATATACTGGAATCAAGTCACGAGAGCTGAAATCTCATGAACACTGGCATGATCAAGGAGGTAGCATATAAGAGATGCCACCAATATGGAAGGTCTTCTACAAAAACTGCTATGAGTACATGTCCTACTATGTGAATAGAGGTGTCGAGGTCAAA
Organism: Pseudotsuga menziesii; assembly: GCA_001517045.1. Lineage (NCBI taxonomy): Eukaryota > Viridiplantae > Streptophyta > Pinopsida > Pinales > Pinaceae > Pseudotsuga > Pseudotsuga menziesii. Next base: position 1,380,469 of record LPNX010984811.1, read on the forward strand.
CATAGTAGTCCATAATCTGATGACCGGTCATTGAAGTATATCATTAACAGATGCGAGATCACCCACCGATAATGAAAATGGGAATCAAGGTACTAGAGTGTAAACTAACAAGTGTGAATAAATGTGTTGAGGTCGAACACTTGAGAGAATCCATTGATCAGGGGACATTGATGTATTCGCAAAAAAATTTCAATGGCGAGAGAACTTGCCACTGATGACTGCAAGTCTCAAGGCACTCAAAAATGACTCTAGATTCCAATCCCAGAATAAATGATCTGAAGTCGATTGAATGAAATCCACTGGAAGGAGGGAATTAAGGCATCCCCCATCATCCAACATGAGGTAATCAGCAAAGCTGTATAATGTGGAAGGACTCGATCATAAGGTGCACGAACCAGTAACTGTACTGAGAATGGATGACATGCAAAGTCAAGATAATTGAGGAATGGTCGACTCAGGTTTCAAATTCCTTCAAACAAGAGCATAACAGAAAATGGTGACTGAATGTAGGCAGCATAGACTCGATATACAAAACTGGGACATCTCTGTAACACAAGAGGCATCGACAAAGGCTCCATAGGGACTGGAAGCTTAACCAGTCGGTGGAGATAAAATCAGAGAAACGGGTATAGCTCCTAAATTCAAACTATTAACCCAACCAATGGATGTGATATACAGTGCTTTGTTCGAAGGCAACACGACTCAACAACTACCAAAGACAATATCTTTCCTTGTCCGGATTTTTGGTTTTTTAATTTTTTTTTGGACTTTTTCAAATATTTAAAAAGCTTGAAAAAGAATAAAACTGCTTTAAAGTTACAGACTAGGAGGAGAAGAGTGTCAAATGGGAAAACAAACTAGTTCCAAGCAGTGGAACATACCTATGCTCAATGCAAGGACACATGTGTAGGATAGCGACACTCAGGGGAAAGTCCCCTCCCGGTAAAAAGGGAATCAAGTTGCAAAGGATATAGAAAATGGCTCTGCATCGCTAGACATGAGACAAGCTTGGGCTATATGGCTGAAACTCAAAGTCAGGGAAGCTGGCATAAGGCTCAATGAGGCAGGAAAAGATCATGATAATGCAATTACAACTTGACATAAGGGATTCTTGAGGGAACAAGCCAGCAAAAGATCAAGAGAAGTATGAGGCTCTTGCGAAATGTCATGGAGGTACTATACAATGGACTCCCACACCCTAAAGGACAAAATGTCGGCATGGGCACCAAATGCAAATAAATAACTCACTAGGGTACCCATGTAAGGTCAAGCTCTACCATTCACATCATGCCACTTCTAAAAAAACAAGAAGGTTCTGTGACATGACAGAATGGGTTCGTACCTAAGGTTATAATGAAACGGTCATAAAGTCATGCAAAATGCAAACAGGGGTGAAACCTAACCTATATGCCAGTTTAAAAATCATACCTGAGATTGGCACGAACGGGTCAAAACAACGGTCGAAATGGCGCTAAAAACGGTCTCCTACATCATATATTAGTCAAAAAACAGTCCAATAGGATTAAAAACGGTCCTAACTATAGAAAAGGGGGGAAAAATTTTCAAAAATTTGAAAAATTTCTATAAATAGTAAAAAATTCAAAACATTATATAACATTTGAAATTTTTACCCAATTGAGCTCAGAACTTCAAACGCGAATTCAGGGAGATCCAGTCGGCAGAATCCGACACCGTTTTTTCCAGGTAATTACCCATGCCCTGCTATTTCATTTTCATGTAAATTTTTCAATTTTCCATGGTCTAATTTGGATTCTAGGCCATCCTAAAGTACGCACCACGGCCCACATGAAAATTAAGGATTTTTCCACATATAGGGTTGGATATACGCAGAAAAAGGCCTCAAAGTCACGTACATATGCGACTGTTTAGCAAATAGTCATGTATGAGGCCACGTTCAAGGTTTTTTAAGTGATCTAATGACTCAAACTTGAATTCAATGTGCAGGATGGTTCTAGAATGAAGGGAACGAGAGCACAGGGATGTAGAAGAGGTAGTAAGGGCTGATCTAATGGCTCAACAAGCTCTACGTGCATGCAGGCTCTACAAGTATTGGTGTCTTGGTGGCTCAAGGGCCAAACCAAGACTACTGTAGATGCTAGTATACTGCTGGGATCCTGAATCAGAGTCTTTCCAGATAGATGGGATGTCCCTCACCATAGAAGTGGAGGACATATACTTTATTACTGGATTGTCCCAATGGGGGGAAGTGGTAAACCTACGTTCTCGCGGGCCCAAAGGTGGCCTTACCATAGATGAGTACATAACAGTGTACTGTTATCCAGACATGGAGAAGGTCGGGAGTCAGATCCCAACTAACTCCATAAATGTGATAGGCCTAAAGGCCATTCTACTGACACTCAGTAGGATAGCAGGGCTAGCCTCACTCCACCAGGTCTCATGGCCTCAAATGTTCTATCCAATGGAGTGCATGAGGCCCACAGTTTATGACTGGAGTACCATGCTGTTGAGTAACATGAAGCAATAGCTCAGCGACTGCAAGATGGGCAGGGTGCAAAACTTTGGTTTCAATAGTATACTGGGCATGTTCTTCTTTAAGCGTGTTCCAGGATTGAGCCCTAGAGTTGACGTTCCTCTTCATGGGGTTGGGCAGATCCAATGCACAGACTGGGTGGAGGTAGGGTGTCCAACCCCTATCCAGCTGATTTCTTTCCATGGTGGCGGTGATAGATAGTTTCCATTGATGATTACCCATATGCGGGGATAGATTTTTGGGGAGACCCCGACATGCCACTACCACCAGGATCGGCATATGGTGACATTGGTAATGAATCCCAACCCTCTTTTTAAATTTTTTTGAGTTATTTAATTTTTTTTTGTTTTTTGATATATGAAATCAAAAGACATGTTTTTGGGTGACAACACATAGTGACATCCTATCATATGCATGCAGATGTAGGACCACGACGGCCTGAAGGCTTCCCTCATCATAGACAGAGGGGAAGAGGAGATGATATTACGGTTGTGGATGCGGAGCGGACGCTCCAAAGCATTCATACCAACTTCGTGCAGTCGACACACATGGTACCCATGGCACAAGTTGAGGAATTTCCTAAGGCCATGCAGCACCAGGTGGTGGGTGTACCACAAGAATGGGTGCAGCTATTTCAATGGCTAGCTAGAGACATGGTGACATTCCACAATCACAACCCCCCTCCTCCTCCATAGGCTTAGATACTTGGGAGTGATACATTTTGTACTACCGTGTATTTATATTTTGGTGGCTCGAAAGCCCCATTTTTGTATTATGACACTTATTTATTATCACATTTTGGGTGTTTTAATGAAATTTTTTTATGATGATCGATTTATTTATTTACATGTGTAAAAATGTATGTTTGTGATGAGCTTATTGTCTATGAAACAAATGCCAATCTAACAAATAGTTAGCATATGAGTCAGCAACTTGATTATTAATTCTTGGAACATGTATGTATGTTATATTGTCAAATTGTCATTCTACCAATCTCACACACAAGAATCTTCGTAATAATATTGAATCCCTAACATGGTACAAGCCATTAAGCTGTGACACTACTAACTCTGAATCAAGACGTACCTCAAGAGAGAAAACACCATGTGAAATTGCATCTCATAGAAGCTCGATAATGGCACTATACTCAGCAACATTGTGTGGAAATTAAGGCCAGCAATATATTAATTTTACTCACAACAATTATCAATTGATCATGCAAAATTGCTCACAAAAGAGACTGAATATGGAGCTGTAAGACTGAATATGGAGCTGTAACACTAAATTGTATTAATTGAGTGTATAATAGCCAACCCTGTAATAAAATAGGTTGCTGAATAAATAGAATACATCAATAAATCGAATGCATGAGGAGGCATCCAAATCTAGCATAAAGCAGGCTTACCAAAAATAAGCAAATCCCCCATAGGTGTAAAAAGCTGATCCCAAATCTGTCATGGAGCTCAGGAATTGGAAAAAAGGCATAGGCAAGCTAAAGAGTGGTGGAATGGCAGCTCATACATGCTTTTTCATGGAGAAAAGAGAGGAGGATGTGTAGGACAAAAAACAAGTCAATCTCACCTAGTCTAGCTTTTACTTTTTCCTTAAAACACTGAAAAAGCAGAAGGGCGCCTAGGAGGCCAGGAATAAAGTAGAATTGATTCCTTTAGCTCTCCCATGCACTACATGAGTCAAATAAGGCAAGTTTTACCTCTATGGATAGGCAAATAGCAACTTGCACAAGGTGGGACACATGAACTAGGCAAATAAGACAAAAATAATGGAATTAATGTCTAAGTGGGTAAACTATGTGTTGATTATTCTAACACCCCCCCTTAAGCTTGAATTATGAGTAATATATCAGAAAATTATAGGGCCTAGCAACAAGGCTTAGTCACCCTTTACATACTGCAAATCCATTTAAACAAGGAAAGAGGCAAAACCAACTTGGGAAAATCCTCCCTTAAACATGGACTGTAAAACAAAATTGTAGAATCTTGTCTTCACTCATGCTTTCACAACATGATCAGAAATCCCTAGCAGTGATTTGAGATTGCTGAAGGTCTTCTCACAAAATTCTTTGGTGAATATATCAGCTACTTGTTCTGAAGATGAACAGAAGAGTAGGTGAATGGTGCCATCATGCACAAGTTCTCTGATGTAGTGCATATGGATCTCAATGTGTCTGGTTCTCTGCTTCTGAACTGGATATTTGTTGATTCAAATGGTACTCTAGTTATCATAGTAGATGGTAGTTGAGTACTCTGGTTTGAAGCCACACTCTCCAAGTAAACCCTGCAACCATAAACATTGAGTTGCTGCATTAACAACTCCTCTGTACTCTGCTTCTGTAGATGAGAGTGCAATGGCACTCTGTTTCTTGCTTGACCAGATGATTGGCCCTTTTGTAAGCATGAACACATATCCTAATGTGGACTTTTTGTCTGTGCTATCACCTGCCCAATCACTGTCAGTAAATCCAATCAACTCAAGATCAAATTTTGCTTTATAGAAGATCCCATGTGTCCTTATTACCTGAACAAAGTTAAGGATCCTTTTGGCTGCTTTCCAATGGATATATTGAGACTGATCCGTGAATGTAGAAGCCACACTTACTGCATAACAAATATCAGGTCTAGTATGTGTCAGACAATCAATTTCCTATACAGTGTATTGTTTACCATCGGTGAAGAATCAACTTCTTCCAGCTTCACTCCTGAAAGGAAAGAAGTTTTGCTTGCTTTGCAATCCTTCATTCTGAATTTTTTCAGCAAGTGCAAGGCATATTTGGACTGGTGCACCTTGATTCTAGATTTGGTTTGAGAGATATCAAGCCCCAAAAATTGACTTAAGAGCCCCAAATCTGTCATGGAGAAGGCTTGGTTCATAGCTCCTTTTAAGGAAGCAATCTCAGCCTGTGAGCTTCCTGTAATGAGGAGGTCATAAACATATAACACAATGATCATTAATGAACCATTAACTAACTTCAAATAGACATTTGGATCTGATTTGCACCGAACAAAATTCAGTGATAGCAAGAAGCTATCAATCTTGGCATACCAAGCCCTGGGGGCTTTCTTTAGCCCATACAATGACTTTCTCAACCTGCACACAAGAGAAGGGTTAGTAGAAAAACCTTTAGGCTGATGCATATATATCTCCTCAGTGAGATATCCATTCAGGAAGGCACACTTTACATCCATGTGATGTACCTCCCATTTCCTTGAGGCTGCAATGGCTAGAGCTATCCTGATGGAATCCATTTTTGCCACTGGGGAAAAGGTCTCATTGTAATCTATGCCATGAACCTGTGAGTAGCCCTTGGCTACCAATCTGGCCTTGTACTTCAGTGGTGAACCATAAGCAGCAAATTTGGTGTTATAGACCCACTTACATTGTACTAGTTTTCTCCCTAGGGGACGATCCACTAGCTCCCATGTGTTGCTCTTCTGGAGTGAGCTGAACTCCTCCTTCATGGCTGTTTTCCATCTTGGATCTCCTGCTGCTTCTTCATATGTTTGAGGATCAGAATCCACCATCAAATATCATTTTTCAGCAAACATAGGATCCTTCATGCACATACCACTCTCAAATTGAGATCTAGTCCTCCTTGGGTCATTGGGATCCCCAGCTAGCTCACCTGCTGCATGTAGTGTCTTGGATTCCCATTTTGGCCTTGTGGGGCTGTTAGGGTATGCAATAAACTCATCTCCATTAGAACAATCAGAATCAGCATGTTCAACAAACTCTTTACTTACTTCTTGAGGTTCAGGTGGTGAAAAGGCTTCACCAACGTCCACTTCTGCAAGGGGTTCTTCTTCAAACTGAACACACCTTTCGATGAAGGATTTATTTGTGCTAAAATTTATCAACTTGTACCCTTTTGAATCTTTAGAGTATCCAACAAAAAGACACTCTTGTCTTTGGGACTGCAAAGCCTTCCTCTTCTCTGTCGGGATTCTAGCCCATGCCTTTGAGCCAAAAATCCTGAAATGGGTCACATCTGGCTTGTGCCCACTCCATGCTTCGAAGGGAGTCATACCATCAAGATATTTGTGAGGCACCCTATTCTGAACATAGGCTGCATAGTTGATAGCTTCGGCCCAGTACTTTGGTGGCAAATTTTTGGCCTCCATCATGCATGTTGCCATCTCTTTCAGTGATCTGTTCTTCCTCTCAGCAACACCATTTTGCTGTGGTGTGTAAGGGATAGAATGCTGCATCTGAATACCTACATCTGAACAATAGTTAATAAACTTATACTTGACATACTCACCACCATATTCAGATCTGAGGGCCTTGAGTTTGCTTCCAGACTGGTTTTCAACCAAAGCCTTAAAGACTTTGAATAGGCCAAAAACTTTAGACTTGTGTTTCAGGAAGTGAACCCAGCAATACCTGGAAAAGTCATCAATGAAGGTCAATGCATATTTGGCCTGACTCATAGAAATATGAGGGAATGGACCAGCAACATCACTTTGGATCAGCTCGAGGGGTGCAGAGGTTCTCTCATGACTAGCTCTCTCAAACTTATGCTCTGGGTGTTTTCCTAGGATACAACCTTGGCAGACTCCTTTGGAAAATTTTATCTTGGGAAACCCTATGACCATTTCTTTTTCACTAAGATCAAATAGATACTTGTAATTTAGATAGCCAAATATTTCATGCCACAGCTTGCTGGCTTCATTAGCATGAATGAGAAGAGCAGAGGGGTTTGAGTAAGGTAGGAAGTGTGAGAACATGTATACCTTTTGAGCATGATTCACAACTCCTTTTGCAATGACTCTACCAGTTGAAATATCTGTGATCTCAACTTCATCGGGGGAGAATATGAACTTCTTAGGAAACCCAGTGTGGGTCATCTGGTACATTGACAGGAGGTTGGAGGTGAGACCAGGGACATATATCACATTGCTAAACTGAACATGATCAAGATCTATCCTTCCTTTGCCTTTACTTTCAATGAGAGAGTCATCTCCTAGTACAATAGATGGTCCTTTTGACATGTCCAGTGAGGAGAAGGACTCTGTAGAAATTCATGCCTGCAGTAGATTAATTTCACCCACAACAATTAACAATTGATCATGCAAAATTATCAACAATGGAGACTGAATATGGAGCTGTAACAAAAAATAATATTAACTGAGTGTACAATATCCAACCCTGTAATAACATAGGCTGTTGAATATATAGAATACATGAGCAAATTGAATGCATAAGGACTCATCCAAATCTAGCATAAATCAGGCTTACCCAAAATAGGCAAATCCCCCATAGGTGTAAAAAGCTGATCCCAAATCTATCAAGGACCCCACGAATTAGCAAGGGTGCATGGGCAAGCTAAAGAGTGGTCAAATGGAAGCTCATACATGCTTTTGCATGGAGGAAAGAGTGGAGGAGGAAGAGGCAACAAAGCTGATTCACCTCACCTAGTCTTGCTTTCCTATGTGCCTTACAACACTGAAAAAGCAGGCAATAAAGCAGAAAAAGCAGAAGGGCGCCTAGGAGGCCAGGAATAAAGCAGATTTGATTCCCAAGGCTTTCCCAAGTGCTCCATGAGTCAATAATCGCAAGTTTGACCTCTATGGATAGGCAATTAGCAACTTGCACATGGTGGGACTCATGGACTAGGAAAATAAGACAAATAAATGAAATAATGTCTAAGTGGGTAAATACTATGGGTTGATTATTCTAACAGACTCCTTAGTCGAAACCATGTTTCTTGAAGCTCCAGAATCAATGATAAAACTGGGTGAGCTTGATGTGCCAGCAACTAGAGCATGAACTCTCTCTCTGTCATCTGAACTTGATCCTCCTTTTCTCTTCTTTGAGCTTTCTGAAAGGGAGATGCCATTCTTCTCTAGGAGATTGGTCAACATATCTATCTGCTTTTTCATACAAGAGCTTTCAGAGTGATTTCCCTTATTACAGTATGTGCACTTGTTCATTTCACCTTTGTTCTTCTTCTTCTGGTTATTCTTCTTGGGACCTTGTTGATCCTCCGGAGACTGTTTCTTGTCTCTCTTTTGCTCAGGTGGCTTTTTAGCTTTCTTTTTGCTTTTTGAATCCACCCTCGAATCTCTAGCAATCAAATCTTGATCTTTGGATGGTTTGATCGTACCCATCATCACCAGCTTGTCCTGTTCTTGTGTGAGAGATTCCATGAAATCTGCAAGGCTAGGCATATTCCAGGTTCGAGCTGTCAGTTTTGTGGCATAGAAGGTTGAAACAAACACTGAATAATCAGGGCCCATCTTCGAGAGGATGTCCAGTACGAGCTGATCATCTTTCTTTTCAATACCACACTGTTTCAACTGCAAAACTAGTGCTTTGAACTTGGAGAAATATAGCTGCATGGATTCAAAGCTTGTTGGACTCAGAGAAATCAGCTCATTCTCGATTTGATGTCCCCTCATCTCATCTGTCTTTCCAAAAATATCAGCAAGCTTCTCCCATACTTCATTCGGTGATGTCAATCCATTAAGATGGAAAAGGAGGTCTCTGGAAATACTCAGACACAGGAGGCCATAAGCCTCATCCCTCCTGTTGTGCCATTTTATCTTCTCTGCAGCTGCATTGGGCTCTGCTTCTGTTTCCATAGTCACCCCATAGAGGCATTTCACTCTCAACAGTATCTCCATCTCTTCTTTCCATTCAAAGAAATTGAAAGGAGTCAAGATAGTTTTCTGTGATTGATCCATAGCTCTAGAAAATCTGTCCCGGCTATCAGTAGAAGGCTCCCAGTCTTTGATGTCGAACCTGCAAAACAATTTTTGAAGGAGAGAAACAACCTACAATGGCTCTGATACCATGTAGAAATTAAGGCCAGCAATAGATTAATTTTACTCACAACAATTATCAATTGATCATGCAAAATTGCTCACAAAAGAGACTGAATATGGAGCTGTAACACTAAATTGTATTAAATGAGTGTACAATAGCCAAACTTGTAGTAAAATAGGTTTATAAATAAATAGAATATATCAAGAAATTGAATGCATGAGGAGGCATCCAAATCTAGCATAAAGCAGGCTTACCAAAAATAAGCAAATCCCCCATAGGTGTAAAAAGCTGATCCCAAATCTGTCATGGAGCTCATGAATTGGAAAAAAGGAATAGGCAAGCTAAAGAGTGGTGGAATGGTAGCTCATACATTCTTTTGCATGGAGAAAAGAGAGGAGGATGTGTAGGATAAAAAACAAGTCAACCTCACCTAGTCTAGCTTTTCCTTTTGCCTTAAAACATTGAAAAAGCAGGCAATAAAGCAGAAAAAACAGAAGGGTGCCTAGGAGGCCAGGAATAAAGCAAAATTGATTCCTTTAGCTCTCCCATGCGCTACATGAGTCAAATAAGGTAAGTTTGGCCTCTATGGATAGGCAAATAGCAACTTGCACAAGGTGGGACACATGAACTAGGCAAATAAGACAAAAATAATGGAATTAATGTCTAAGTGGGTAAACTATGGGTTGATTATTCTAACACATTGTTTGAAGAGGGTCGTAAACATACACCTCCTGAAGACAATACCTGGCCCATAGGAGTATAAATTACCCAAGCAGCAGAGGCTGAGTGTTGAGTGTGATGGATCACACCATCCATGAATCCTATAAAGATGGAAGACTCCATTGACATCTGTCATAAGAAATAGAAGCTAATCAACAAACCCGATCACCATAAGAAATACCTAACTATGCAAAATAATGTACAATAATATACAATAGTCAACCCTAGCTGAAAATCATGCATAGTACTTTTTAAGATAGAGCCCATTTCTAGGCTCCACCAAGGCTGTCCCCTCATAATATACTAGCTCATAAGCACCCTTTTCTAACACACATTTAACAATGTAAGGACCATGCCACATGGGTTTGAATTTTCCTGCCCCCAAGGGTTCTTTATCCTGATCCCACAAAAGGACCAAATATCCCTCTCTAAACTTCCTTGGACAGATAGACTAATCATACTGGACCTTAACGCGATGCTTATTAACTTCTAGAGCCACCAAGGCATCTCGACGCTGCTCATCAAGTTGTTCTAGGTGGACCAAATGCTCCTCCAATGGGGAAGTGTCTGGTAAGAGCTCTATGGCTAGCTTCAAAGAAGGGATCTCGCACTCAACCGGCAATACCGACTCCACTCCATGTACAAGTTGATATGGAGAAAAACTCATGGCAGTCTTAACAACGGTCCTATAATCCCACAAAGCAGGATATAACATGATGTGCCAATTGGTCTTGCTTTGTGCGATGGTTCGTTGGAGAATGGACTTGAGTGATTTGTTCACTGCTTCAACTTGTCCATTTGCTTGAGGGTAGTAAGAAGAGGAATGCTCCTGCTTATACCCTAACTTTGAGACCAACTCTTCCATCATACGATTCTGAAAGTGCATGCCATGGTTAGTGACAAGCTCTTTCGGAATACCGAACCGAGTAATAATCTGGTTGAATATGAAGTGTGCGGCTGTCTCACTGTTGGATTTAACTGTAGGCATAGCCTCAGCCCATTTCGTGAAGTAGTCAATAGCCACTATAATATGATGATGCCCCCTAGCTGAATCTAGATTGCAATCCATGAAATCAATCCCCCACTTAGTGAAGGGACTGGCGGTGATAATGGGATGTAACGGGGTAGGACATGAGTGCATATAACGTGTAAACACCTGGAAAGGGTGGCACTTCTTGACCGCATTGACACAATCTTTAAAGATCGACAGCCAAAAATAACCTGCTCTCAATATTTTTTGGGCTATAGAAAGCCCAAATAAATGAGCACCACATGCCCCTCTATGGCAATCATTCAGCATAAGCTCAGCCTCCTCAATAGTTAAACAATGACGTAAAATGGAATCTACCCCATGGCGGTACAATGTGTTATCCACTATGAGGTAATTCTTGGATACATGACGTAACTGTCGTCATTCATCCCGTGAAAGGTGAGTAGGGACCTTCAATGTTTGTAAATATATGATAATATCCCCATACCATGGATCCAAAGTTGAGATCAAGAAGATGTGCTCATCGACAAATGTATCTTCACAAACTTCCTCCTCCTCTTTGCTTGGGGAATTAGATATAATCTCCGCAAAAATCAACGACTTCTTCGATTTTGCCGAAACAAACTCGAGATCGAATTCTTGCAAGATGACAATCCATTTATTATAATTTCCCCATATCATCCTTCTAGTGAGGACGAACTGAAATAGATTGACATTGGCTACAACGAAGGTCTGGCAAAGGAGAATATTGTGTCTCAATATTTGAACCGCATGAACGGTAGCTAAGGAAAGCTTCTCAACATGGGAATAATGGATCTCCACGTCAATAAGGTTTCGGCTCAGATAATATATAACATGCTCTTGGAGCTCCTCATCCTTTTGAACCAAAACCATACCAATCGTCTCCATGGATGCGGCCACATAAAGTATAAACTCATAACTATAGTCGGGTGGACTAATCACCAGCGCTGATGCTAAGGCTTGCTTAAGCGCATCAAAGGACTCCTAGGCTCGCTCATCCCAACAAAAGGTAGTGTCCTTCTTCAAAAGACACATAAAGCCTCTAGTCAAATTGGCAAATTTAATGACGAATCTCCGTAAGAAGTTTGCCATGCCTTGCAAACATTGAAGATGTCTAATGTTTCTCGGGGGAGACAATTGAAGTATTGCCTCAACCTTTAAAGGGTCAACTCTTATACCCTCTTTGGAGACAATGAACCCTAATAAGCGACCAGACTTCACACAAAAGATGCACTTATGAGGATTTAATCTAACCAAATAATGGCGGCACCTTTCGAACACTAATCTCAAATGGTAGGAATGACACATTCTCATACAAGAATGAGCAGCAAGGTCATCCAAAAAGACTTCAATAATTGATTTGAGATCATGGAAGATCAAGGTCATAGCCCGCTGAAAAGTGGCTCCAGTGTTTTTAAGGCCAAAAGGCATCTTTCGATATGCAAAGGTTCCCCAAGGACAAATAAAGGCAGTTTTATTTTGGTCCTTAGGTTTAATTTGTATCTGATTGTATCCAGAAAATCCGTCCATAAAGGAAAATACCTCGCTACCCGCACACTCATCCAAAATTTGATCAATAAATGGTGTGGGGAAATTGTCCTTAGGGCAGGCATGATTCAAGTCACGAAAATAAGTGCATATGCAGATCGTTCCCTGCTTCTTATCAACCAGAATGGGGTTTGAAACCCACTCCATCAAGGGAACAGGATAGATAAAACCGGCATTCAACAGTTTTTCTATCTCATCCTTAATTGCGGGTGCTTTCCTAGGATTCACCGCACGCAAGCGTTGTCGAACAGGCTTAGCATTGGGATAAGTTTTAATCTTATGTTCAACAATGCGAGGGTCGATACCTGGCATTTCTTCATATGACCAAGCAAATACATCATGAAATTCTTTGAACAACTCAGTATACTCTTGAATCTTAGTATGGGAACATTCTGCCCCAATATAGACATTCTCAATCTTTCCAGGATCGCGAGAGATATTGATAGGAATGGTAGGAGATATATTTTCCATGTTTCCATCAGCCATTGAACCATGAGAGCTCAACGGAACCACAGGACTACCAATTCTCTCACTAAGAACCTCCCTAAAGTCCTCACGCTCTAAACGGTCAAGCGTAGGAAGAAAATAAGATCTATGATGCAACTCTTCCTAAGGTGGCTCAGCCCCAGACATGGCCTCAATAATAGCTTCATCGGAAGGAAAAACACTATCAAGGAAGTCATGTGCATGAGAAGACTAAATTGCCCATGCAGGAAGCACATATGGGTCCTCCTCCATCCGTGAAGAGGAAGGAATAGGCTCTCCAACACAATCAAGATTATCTTTATAAGCTATCATAGTCGTAGGCAATGACACGTCCGTTTCGATGGGATCACTCGAAGGACTTAGTGTAGGAAGAATCCAAGGATATTGTTAGTTTTTCAACATTTAAGCTAGCATTATGACAAGATCTTTTCACTGAGAGAATAACAAGTACATCAATCACATAAGCACATCACAAGAGACAAGAGACAC
>LPNX010984811.1:1398256-1425142 GCA_001517045.1 Pseudotsuga menziesii
TATAACATACTCACATGATGTCTTCTTGTTCTTCTTCAATGACTTGTGCTAGTAACCTGTGTATCTCATAGGTTAGCCATTATAAAACCAAGTTATACATACCTCGTAAATGGATCTTCTATGAGATCCATGACAATGGATGAGTCTTTATCCTCATGTCATCATGATCATATGTTCTTGAACTGGAACATGATTTGTCTTTCTTGGTGTACCTTTCATGTTAGTAGACAACATAAACCTCATACAACACCATAATGCATTAGTACAATCATAAGTGTCAACACCCTAACCAATGAATATCTTCTATCATGTATTCATAATTTTGTTAAGGTGATACAACAAATCTAAAATCAGGATTGTACTAACCATCATAACATGAAGACAAACATACCATAAACTTAATCATGAAAAAATCTCAAAACATACCTCGATGAGTCATACCTTTCGAGATCGCTTGTAATCTCCTTATGTAAAGCCTTAGCCTTATCTCCCTGTGAAACTGGAACCTCTATACTCATGTAGATGTCCAATCGATTTGAGGTATCCGTCCTTGTCCCGGAGTTCGTTGATCTAGGGTTTGTCGCAGAAACCCTAATTTTCAAAACTTGGAATATTTCAGATCTGATAGGACCAACAAATATATCTCTTCAAATGGAGTTGTCCAATGTACTCCTTTTCTGAAAACAGTGGAGGGAAGCTCCCAGAACAGGAAGCCCTAATTTTCTGATTTCTTCTGCATAAATTCCTGTTACTTTTTCTGAGATATCTCCGAAATTACTGATCCTATGTGTCCTAAATTTCATACTGAGGTAACCTAGCATGTCCCTGATCCAAAACCACAGGTTTCATCAGAATTGGTTTCACCATTTGGGATTTATGATCCTTTTCCCAAGGTGACCTGTTACAGGACTGTTCAGAATAGTGAAGTTGTACGGCCTTCCACGTGTCATTGGTTCATCCTCTAAGTCTGATATTCGGACCACAGAAATTACAGTCCGTTCCCTTTCTGAAACATCTTCAGGAATTCCATTTGGACCTCTGTATCCCAAGATATTTCAGATCTCCCCAGATGTCCTGTTTAGAGATGAATTCTGGAAGAGGATGAAACCCTAAATTGGAGAGATCATATCTCCCAGAATATAGTGAATCTGAGGCTGATATTTGGACACAGTATTCATCAGGAGTTTATCTGCGGTCCCTGCAAGTTTCAGCTTCTGAGACTTCGCCAATCTCGGAATATAGCTACTGTACCAAAACTTAGCAGTTTTAGCATTTAGGGTTTCTCTAGCTAGGGGTCAAACTAGGGTTTGACTTTTCCGGAGATTTACCCAACCAAATTTCTTGATCCAGGTCTCTAAATTTAGGTTTTGATGAGGAGATAAATTCTATGTAGGTCTCACTCAAAAATTCCTCTTCTGTAGAAAGCCCTAATTTCCACATCGAAACTGAAAATGCTTGAAATTGAATTCCGCATCGATAGAAAGATGCACCCTTCAATGGAGAGTCATCCTAGCATACTTGTGCTGAAAAACTGTGGAGGAAGATCCAAAAAATAGGAAGCCCTAGTTCCTATAGCTGCACAATGTCTTCTTCTCAAGTTAGCTCTAATACCATGTTAGTTTTTCAACATTTAAGCTAGCATTATGACAAGATCTTTTCACTGAGAGAATAACAAGTACAGCAATCAGATAAGCACATCACAAGAGACAAGAGACACAAAGATTTTAGGAGGGGAAACCATAAATGGAGAAAACCCCTCAACTTCCTCTAAGATAGTATCACCACAAGATGTGATCCCAAAAACAGTAAGATGACCTCCCAACACAATAGCAGCCTTCTGTCTTCTGTCAAGCCAAGAATTTCCTTCTCCTAAAGTGCGCCACACTTGAGAGAGCAAGTGATGTAATTCACAAGTGACAAATAGAGAGACTCACCCTCTCTATTTATATTAGTCCGTTCACTTGAATTACCATTTCACACGTAGGCCCGACTTAATAATTACTACTCGAGCCTACACCTTAATTAGTGTATAATAACTCAAGTGCCCCTAAACTGTGGGGACTTACCTAATGACTTGACATGAATTGATTACATTATTAATCCTCCCGATCAGAACATCGGGGCATGACCACATGACTCAAATACATAATAGAAACATCCCGGAATAAACATCGGGTTACAATACATAAGATACATAGAAGAATACATTCCGAAGTTACATATACATCAACAGATATTCCATATGGTTCATGTGAAAATACACCGATCTCACTGATGACGAAGCCTCACCGGAACTAGACCCTATCATAAGGACAAGTGCAGGACAACTAAAGCTTTCCATGAGGGATGGATACATGCCAACACCCACACTCCCAATTGTTGGCCGAGAGTGCTCTACAATTGGGATCGAAGCTCCCAAAGTTGCGGTAATCGACGGATTCTTGAATGACATTTGATCAATCGTAACTATCTTCCCATTAAATGGAAAGCATAAAACTCGAAATAGAGAAGAAGCTACAGCTTGCATACTGTACATCCAATTCCTACCCAGCAAGAGATTGTAGTCAAGGGGAGCATCAACTACCTCGACCTCTATCGCAATGGTCTTCCCTCCCAAATAGAGTTTAAGAGAAGGAAGAATCCCGTGTGGCCTAAACAATCTCCCATCAAAATCAGTCAACATGGTCATGGATTTAGACAACTCGGGGGAACCCAAACCCTTCCAACATGACAAGGACATCATAGAAGCAGCAACACCTTCATCAATCACTGTGCACTTGACGGTCATATTAAGACATTGTATGTGAATCAAGAGAGACACATAATAAGGCAAGCGAGGATGTAGTCCCACGGTTTCAAATTTGATCACAGAGGAAGAATTATCATCATTTACACCAAGGGAAGAAAGCAATGCCTTCCTTTGCGAAGGACAACTCTGAAGTACTTCAAGTGCAAACATCACACAAGGAGTGTGGACCAAATCCTCGACAACAGAATAGTTCTGGGCGGCTTAGGCATTAGGATTGTGACCTGAACGCTTAAGGACTCCCTTAGGAATGCAAGGTGCAACTTCAGGTTTATCCACAGGTTTTTCAATACGCAAAGAACTCCCGGGTGGATCAGTTTCCTTTCCAAGGTCTGGTTGTGACGAACCATAGTCCTTCGTACGAGTCACAACCTTTGTAGCATGCACCATATTGATGCAACCATGACCACTAGAATCCGGTGGATCTTGATCACCACTAGACTGATCATGGGTCCTTGAGTTCATGTTTTGATTATGAGGTAAAGGGTTGGATAGCACAGCCGAGCCCTACGCTATGAATCTCAAGGCTTCTTCAATACGGGGGCACAAGTGAGTGAGGTGATCTTTCTTACACAACTTGCAAGGAAATTTAACCTTACGTTTAGGTTGCTTGTACCCCCCAGCATTTAAGGTGTTCGTGTTATTAGGATTGGAATTTTCATTCCTATTCCCACCCTTATGATTTTTCTTATCCTTCTTTGTATTCCTTCCGGGTTGCTGGTTACCCTCCTGGTCTGACGATTGCACTGAAACTACACTCGCCATTTGGGTGGGTTGAGATGAAGCCATAGCTTGTCCCAAGGAAGATTGGTTGATAGACATTTGAATGACCTGTTTCACAACCGAATCCACAAGTTTGGCACTCATACAACCAACAATTCCATTAGCATGTGGTCCAGGTTTAACCTTAGGGTCGAAAATAGAACGCAGAGTGTTAGGAATGATCTCATATAACAAACCAGATTGAGCATAAATCAATTCCAATTCCTGCACCATAAAAATGGCTTGTTCATCGTTTTGAACTTCGGATGTAGAAACATCCTTTGCTATATAAGGTAGTAACAATTTAAGGAACCACTCGAGGAGAAACTTCGTCGGTAAGAAAGATTTAATCAATCTCTTCTCTCTATGCCACTCCTAGATATGGTCCGAGCTATGTGTGGCTTTATCCTACCGAAATGTCGACAAGAGTTCCGTACCAACGTCATAGCGCACTAGTAGCCGGAAGTGGTTTAGAAAATTCATAGCTAGGTCATCGAACAAAGAGAATTCCCCCCTAGGTAACTTTATGTACCATTTTGCGGCAGGCCCTGTAAGGGTGCGTTGAAGCAGCCTTAAACGGGTCGAATATTCGTGTAAGGAATTAGAAGAGCACCATAGGTGAAATGTAGTAACATGTTCACTCAGATATTCTCCTAGTTTTCCCTTGAACTTGGGGATGTCCGAAGGAAGCTTATTAGGGACAGCTGGCCAAGCCGGGTCATTATATACAGGATCATCCGTTAGTCTCGACAAGCCAGGAAGATTTAGCGTTTCCAGGAAAGGGAGCCTAGGATGATCAAGTTGATGCCCTGCTCCCTGATAATTTTGGTTCACATAAGACTGATTATCATAACCACCATGGCCTTGGCCATAGTGCCCTCCTCCCATTTGACCTATGTAGGGTGGCATGGAAGCACCATAATGTGGTGTACCTTGACTATGTGGGGATACAAATCCATAATTCAGAGAGTAAGCGAGTTGTTGATACCCATACCCATAAGGTGAATAACTCTGTCCATACTGCAATCCATAATAAGGTCCATAAGAAGTCCCATGGGATGTCCCATCAGAAACCCCATAAGTAGGAATATACATTCTGAAAGTAGTAACATGACCTCCAGAAGTAGGAATACGACCTCCCGACACAACAGGAGGTACTTGACTCTGAGACACAACTACGTGAGTAGCGGCAGTATGGACATGACCCGTGGCAACATTCCGTCCCAAAGGACCGCGTTAATGAGGGGGAGGAATAACATTCAAAAAACTAGGAATAGAGGATGAAGGGGCATGTGAAACTATGTAAGTGGTGTTCCCTATAGTCACTAACCTTGGTTCTGGTATCCCAATAGGATTACTAACACCAGGTCTAGGATGAACATGTGATGTAGCTTCCACCACCGGGATGGAAGGTGCAATATGACTCGTGCTCCCAAACCTCTCCACATGGTAAGGAATAGGAGTGCCCCCAGGCGTAGTGTTAAGCCCAAACTCTGACTCGACATGAAATGTCAGATCATGTTTGGGGATACTAGACATGCCATAACTAACATAACTAGTGCTCATGGGTTTAGGATGAGTCTCGTCACCCGACATCCAATACCAGCAACCCGTGAATGAGGGATCATACCTAGAGTGAGTAGGTATATCATGTGAAGGATCAAACCTAGAATGTACTGGTATATCAGGTCAAGGATGGTATACAGGTGTAGGATCTTCTTCCCCAACCTCATGAGGTGGAGAATACAACTTGGTAATTTCATCTTCATGATCTCCCATCGTGTGTGAATCAATGTGTGAAGTAGTCCGCCTAGACCGTCTGCTTCTCTCTCCCAAAGGAGGAGGAGATGTAGAAGGAGAAAGTCCTGCTAAATGATGAGAACGGTGAGGAGCCACACCCGAATCCATAATGAATCAAAAAATGCAAAAGACTCTCTAATTACGCAAACCCTAGGAAAGCTAACGTGCACAAAGCATACACCAATAAAATCTAAAGCCAAACATAAGCAATCAAGGGTAGGATAAGTGAGCTCCCGAATGAAGCAGGTATGTCTCGCCTAGGAGAGGCTTGAGACTCCCATACACAATAAGCGGAGGTTCGTAACCAATTATTGTGGCCCTTAGCTTCAACGCGTAAATTTATTGTGCTATCCAACCCCAGCCTGGCTGGGACACCTGCAGAATAACCCCTACAAAGTACCCCCTCGATATCCTAGGTAAGGAAACTAAGGTCACCTCATTATAATCAACGCTCAGGCGGATAGTCATAGGAAGGATTGACCGTATGGGAAAGGTAGCAAAGCCCAAAACTCCCAAAAGATCTCCCAGATACGAATACAATCCTGGAAATATCTCCCGTGCTACTCAGTTATGACTAGGGGTCATCCCATTCAATAACCGCTCACACTTCCTCGTGCTTAACTCCCTTGTAAGAGGAGGATCTTGAGAAACACTAATTATACCAAGGAATTTCACACTCTCACCTAGACAGACACATACATGTTGTTGTTTAGTGGTCTTGGAGAATTTACTCACAATGAACTATTCCAAGACCCTAAAACCTAATATTGTTGGTGTACCGTATCAAAGAAAATAGTGTAATCCATTTTAATTAAGCGTTGATTTTATCTGGATTTATTACTCAAAAGAGGTAGATGGCCGTGCAACCAATGGTGTTATGACGCAACATGAAGCAAAATGCACACCTAACAATCAATGCAAATGCATTGTGTCAAATGAAAAACAGGGCATGCTACTACGTGAAATGCAAAAAATTTCTTCAAATGACAAATGCAATAATTCCTATATGAAATCCTGACTAATATTTCAAAGCAAACCTAGTACAAGTACCATGCAAAATGCAAAGTGCAATGCATAATGATGCAAATAAGCAAATATTTTTTGGAATTTTTAAATAAAAATGAGATACTAAAGAAAAAGAATGACTCTACCACCCCCAGACTCTGCAAGCATAATCAAACAACACTCACGCAAAGTAGTAAGGTAAAAGAGACCTAATGCACTAATCCAAAAACCAAAAATCGAAAATGCAATGATAAGAACATTCTTAAAAAAATTACCCTAAAAAAGGTGTCTCTGGTGAGAAACAGAGGTGTATACAGACTCTAGCAGTATCAAAGGAGACTTAGCATTCATCAAAATTCACCCAGCAACAATCAATCTTCCTCTAGAATGCAAAACTAAGGGCATATGCGACTATTCGTAGTAAACCTGCGTATGTACGCAGAAACAATAGTCAAATATGCGTATATACGTGACTGTGAGTTAAAAACTCATGTATAGGAAGAGAAATGTATAAAAATGAAGGAAAACAGACAAGCTGAGACAAACTTCACACCAATCAGACACTACCAGGTAAACAGGCCCTTAGACCCGACACAGAAACAGAGAAATAAGAGCAATTCAAGAACATTGAATGCCGATAGAAACCCCCAAAGGACAACTACTAGGAACTCCCCAGCATAGTCGCCAATTCTATTACGGAGAGAAATTCCTATGGCTTGGGGTACCACAACAGACAAATTGACTCCAAAAATCAATCCTTTCCAATATGCAAGAGAAATCAAATATCTAACACTAAAGGATCTCGATTCGTACCTTATTCTAGACGGTTGATGTAGATCCCCATTGAGATTTCTAACTCCAGCTTGTCTTGATAAATTGCTTCCTAAACAATCAGCAAACAAGACAAGCATGCTATATATATTTGTGTTAGACCTACTCTAGCATATATAATCAATAACATATAAGAATTTGAAATCATCCATGGATAAAATACTCATTCAAATACACATTATTGGACAGGAAAAGATATTTCTATTAATATAAAAACAGAGATTACAAGAGTGACAACCTCTGTTGGCACGTCTGTGAATCGGAGAAACTGAGTCCCCCACTTGGGCCTCCACCACTTCAGTCCTCCATCTCTCGATAGCAAGCTCACAAGCAAAAGGAAAGCTTAGGAAGAACACAAAAGTGCTCCAAGGGACAAAGGGATGCAAACTCAAGCATAAACTTCGGCAACAATGGACTATAGTTCCTTTGCTCTCAATTCTCATATCCTTTAATGTATCCAAAGGGTTCCTTATATAGCTCTTCAATGCGGTAATGAAGGGTTGAATCTGAGTGATCCCAAGTCATATGGAAGTTGAGGAGACAAGTGATTCGGATCCACATCAAGGAAAACTCCAAAAGAATTTGGCCTTTTGCACACATCTCGATGTACGCGGTTTTAGGGGTCAAACCCGCGTATATACACGAGAAAGGGATTAAAAGTCGCGTATGGAAATTTAAGCATGTTTTTAGGGATGATCTTGGAAACATCAAAGGTATAAAAATGGTCCATGGGGTCCAAATATTCTGCAAAGGGATAGGGAAGGCCATAAAAGTGTGATTCACCATGTGTGGTAAAATCAGCTATAACAGAAGGGTCGCTGCCCCTGTGTGTTGCAGGTGGGACAGCGTGGATGGTCACTATAGGTGGTGGTAGCTGACTGATGATAGTTTGCATGACTGTTCTAGGGCCACCTGCAGGGTTTTTGGTGATAGGTTGTGGTGTGGACATGGGTCCACTAGCTATGGCTATGTCGAAAAATGGATCCAGGTTTGCACCATCCATGGGGCTTGATGGTGCAGTATGCAGGTTTGGTTCAGACTGATATGGGTATAAATCTGAATCAGAGGCTGTGTGACCTTCTAATGGTGTGAGGGTTCATCGAGAACAGTATCAACAGTGTCAGTTCAATGTCCTGAATAGTGTTGGTTCACCTCTTAGGCGTGAGGAAGAGCGTGGGGGATCAATTGTGTTAAATTTCTATATCAAACTAGAGGAAATGAATTATGGACCTTGGTTTTAATGGCTTCCTATTAGCTGTAGGTGGTCACTAGGCCACCAATACTGCCGGAAGATAACACTTGGATTTTTCCTCATGGGCGTTCTACTCAATCAGTGGGGGTCGTTTCCTGTTTCGCTTGGCGATTCCTCTCAGCAGCCAACTACTTTGGGGTTCCCGTGGTACTCCTCATAATGAGTTTCTGGGTAGATCCCAAGTGCTTCCCATGGTTGAAGAAATCAAGGAATTATGTCCTCAAAGACTGTAGATTTTTGAACTTAGTGTAAATTGATAAATTTTAGGGCTCTCTCAGCATCAAGAACTGAGTTGGGTTGATTTATGTGGTATGGTGGATATGTCTTTCTGTTTCTGTTATCAGGTGGCTACAAGTGGTTTATGAATATGTCATAGAGTTCATAACATTGTGTGTACAAGCAGTAAATAAACAAAAATATTGTATATAGATACCATTGTTTACCCTGAATTATAATAGCCTAACTAGGTGACTACCTTACAACTATATTCTTCTTCAACCAAGAGAAGGTGTTGGGATCTCAACACAATGGGACTAAGCCCATTCGTAGATCCACATCTCACCTCCTGGATGCAAGGTTGGTCAATAGGGAGGACGCTTAGTGCCATGATAATCCCTCCTTCTCTACCCCCTCTACCTTCCAGGTCATCCATTTTTAATGGTTTAGAGAAAAAGTGGGTGAAGGGCCTATAACTATACGATATGTGCCCTTCGTCTTATGCTAGAATACCCCGGAGGGTGATGACTAGGTAGAGGAGGAACGGTAAGCAAGACTGTTAATTTTATGTCAGTTTTAATTAAGCTACATTCATTAAGCCATTAATTTTTTTTTGAATTTACACTTTGTTTATACATGAAATTGTAATAAACTGATACAGAAACAAAAATGAAACTATTGTGCGGGACAGAGGTGGCTGAGTCGCACTCACAGTTCTCAGTAAACTGAAAATTAACTTCTGAGTGACATACCACACATTTCGGGTCAAATTTGGTGAGGGGGTGGCAAATTTTTTCTTGAAATAGGCAAGGGGCTCTCACATATTTCACGGAGAGAAGCGGTCTATCCTTCTGAGTGAAGTCACACCTTTTAGGGGAAAAAGGGTGACCTAGTCAGGCTTATGAGGACTAAATGAGTGACCTCATCCCCTGTTCAAGCCCGATAAGTGCAACCTGCTCTGGATTTGGGGTTTTTTTAATCCTGAGTCAGATCCGGATGACAGCAACCTGTACTGTGGCCAAACAGACTCGGATTTTCCTTGCAGAGGCTTTGACAACAACAAAAAATGAAAATAAACAAGATTTAAACTAGATCTGACAAGAAATTTTAAACCTATGGCATAAACTGAAATAAAACTTGAAATTTAAAAAATTGAACCAGGATCCTATGGGATCGACCTGGTATGGTCGCCAGTTCTGTAGTAGGGATTTCTCCTTGCTACATGGGGGAATGGCTCCCTTCCATATATATAATGGAAGGGTAGGTTCTTACATGTGGAAAATGAAGAAAAGAAAAGCAGAACAGAAAGAAAAACAAATGGACAAGAAACAATGTCCATGAGCCCCTCTACAAACAAGGTTAGGGCTTCGCTCCGAGAACCTGCAAACAACTATTAGAAACTAAAAACCCGCAAAATATGTTAGAAATCAAACTCGCATGCAAACATGGGTCAAAAAAAAACTAAACGACTAAACAAAACACATAAACAAAACTAGATTATACCTCTCCTTTGGTGAAATGGGCCACCATGCCCTAGCTAGAAGAAGCACCTCACTATCTCACTCAGCAATGGAGGAGCTATGGCTCAATGGGGAAGATGAGTGGATGAGAGGGGGATGTGGGTGGCTTGAGAGGAAAAGAGTCTCAAGGCATCCATGGGTAGCATAACAGTATGCAAGAGAGGAGTTGTTTGAGAGTGACCCCCCACCCTCCTTTTATAGCTTTTTTGGGGACTTTTAGGGTTTTAAGCCCTTGGTCAGGGCTTTGGCCCCTTTTTTGGGATTTTAACCCCTTTTTCCCTAACTTTAGCTCCTTTTAGGGTTTTAGGCTCCTTTGACGGGTTTTAGCCCCTTTTTGGAGGCTTTAGCCCCTAGGAGAGTTATTTAGGCTCCTTTTTTGGGTTTTTAAGCTCTTTTCTTCATTCTTAAGCCTTTTTGAGGGTGTGGGGGTCTAATGGAGTGATACGAGGGTCGCGCATGGGTGTCCTTGGGTGGTGCAGGCCATGTAGAGCTGATTGAGTTAACAAGGAGAAAGCTCAATCTCAGCGGGAGTTGTCAGACAGAAAGGTTTCTTTGTCATTGTTGTCAAAGGGGGAGAATGGTTAGAGGTTTCCATTAATGCCAAAGGGGGAGATTGTTGAGTATATAGTTGTCATTGATGTCAAAGGTGTTCATGAATGACAAAGGAATAACCAATGGATATGATGGCAAGACAAACTCAGTGAAAGACTAAGGTAGTGATGGCATGGCATGCCATAGTTGAGAATGTGGCATGACAAAATATGCGATGAATGAGATGGACATGGATGATAAGACAACATGAATGACTGATCTGAATATCCACAAAGTCATGATGAGATTTGAATTCAATCTGAAATCGATGGCCAGGAAGCATCTTGCACGAGATCCAACGACTGAGGATCAGTTCCGCAAAAGATAGGCAGGAGGATGAAGTTCTGCAAAAGATCAAGATTAGACAACTAAGATTAGTTCTGCTAAAAGGAGCTCGACGGTGTAGAAGGAAAATATGAAAAGGGAATTGTGGAAATAACATTTCAAGATTCAATGAACCTGCATCCTGCATCTCGCAATCCAGAAGATCGATGGTCAGGAATACTTCCATGAGAGATCGACGGTGCGAAAATGTCATTGCAGAAAATGAAAGGAGGAGAATTGTGAAAGCAATGTTTGAGATTTTGAAAACCCGCACTCCACATCCCGCATTCTGGAAGATCAATGGTCATGGAAGAGCCCACAGAAGATCAACGATGTGAAATTATTGGTGCAAAAAGACAACCGTGGAAATCACGAAAAGACATTTTGGAAAAGTCACAAACCCACATTTTGCAATCCGTACCTTACCTCAGATCAACGATCAGGAAAATTCCCAATGAATATCAACGTTGGGGAGTCGTTGATGAGGAAACCATGGTGCGGAAATACGATTTCGAGGAGGAAATCTATGTGTTAGATTGAAATTCTAGAGAGAACTAGAAATAGGATCAACGGATTTGATTAAATATGGAAGATGATCTTGCGGAAAGAAGATGGATATTGTAGAAGCACCAAAAAATGATAAACATGGCTACATAAATGAATTCTGAGTTGTGGGAAGAATGAAACATTGCCTTTGCTAAAGTGATGTGATGATTGAATGGGTAGATGATGAAGAGGTATGTCTGTAAGTAAACATTCATGATCCAAAATGAAAGAACGCAGCTATGGAGATATGCGTTGGTAGGTAATAGGTAAAAGGTATGTATTAAATGGATGTGTAAAGAATAAAGTGTCTTTGTTAGTAATTTTGATAGATTCCAAAGTGAATAGTTTTTCAACTATTCTAAAAGACTGAGAACATCAGTCTAGGGTGGCAGGGTGGTGCTAGGGTAGGACAGAGGTCTGCAGGGGGTCGTAGCCTCCTTCTAGTCGTATCTGGAGAACAGGGTGTTGTAGCATCCTTGTTTATTGAATTAGGCATAAAACCATAGGGATGTTGTAGCATCCTAGTCTGTAGTTGCAGGAAAAATCTAGGGTGTCTACATCCTTTATGTTGCAGCAGATAAACAATTTTGTAAATTCATCTTATTAATGAGTTTGTGTTGGTGGTTTTCTCTTTTGAGGTTTCCATGATAAAATTTGTTTCTTGATTGTTTATTTTGTGTATTTTAAATTAAAAACTAACAATACTGATTCACCCCCTCTTGGTATTGTGGGATAAATCAACAAAAGAATGGGTAATTTCATAAACAAACAACTTACCCGGATCTCTTCTTATCACATCATGTGCTTCAAATAATGTGTCCCTTTTAGCATCAACATCGAACTGTACTTTCTTCTTTTGAGCAAAATGTATTTGTGGAAATGGGCTGTCTTCTCCTATCATCACACCTCTACAAGTAATGACAACAACATCAACATCTTGTATCCTGGGTTCTACTGAGATTGTCACAACTATCGACCCTTTGTTATGGTTCAGTGGTGGATTCACTAGTTGGTTCGCATTCTGATTTAGATGTTGGTTCTAATTCTAAGCCTAGTTCTGATTCCTATTCTACATCTAGTTCTGGTTCTGCAACTGTGGAATGTTCCTTATCTGCCACTTCATGATCAAGTGTGGAAAGTTCTCAATAGTGTGGTCAATAGTGATACAATACATATACTGTTCTTTCAATCTCAAGAAATCTCACTGGTAATTTCCCAGTACTCCACAATTATAACATTGCAAAGCTCTGTGACTTGTCCTCCTCCTCAACAAAAAAATCTACCTCATCCTCCTCGAAATCCTCAACGGAATCCTCCTTGCTATTGATACTCCGGTTGATTGAATTGTTGATGGTGCAGGGGATTCAAATGCTACTGGACATACTGCTGTGATTGAGCATATTGCAGCTATTGTTGTGGTTGCTACATCATTCAATGGTCCTCTCCCTTCACATAGTACATATCCATCATTCTGTCCTAGAGAAAATGATATGCGTGACAATCCTTATCTTCATTCCCAACAGACAGACAGAACATGCAATACAAATTTGTCGGCTTTGTGACCATCTTCTATATATACCCACAATCTTCATGTCAATGCCCATAGACTTGGAAAATTTTGCACCATGGCATGCCACCATAACTTAATGGATTTGGTGCTCCCGATAATAGGTAGTTTCAAAAATACGGGCACTAATGTTTATGGTGTCCTTTTACATGACATGAAGTACACCATATTTCTTCACAATGCTCTTTCCCCTTCTTTATTTCCTGCAACTAGATCATCAAGTTTGCTAGTTGAGAATGAATTTGAGTCATTCCAATTCCATTCTCACCAACAGGTGAAGCCTCCAACTTCATCGCGATCTATAGATCCTCGCTCTGCGTTGCAATATTTTTTTGCATCAAAGGAATTCTGATATGTGGTACTAATGTCACGATAAACCATTCCTTATGTGGAACATCACTCATATCAAAGATGAATCGCACCATCAACATCTTGAATCGGTGATCGAAATCCCAAACAATTTCATTTGGGTACTGCTTAGTCTCCTTTAGTTCTGTGATGTATTGTGCCTCATATTTCAGTTTTCTCAACTCTTCAATCAATCCTTTTCTGATTTCAGCCAGAGTCTTCACTGGAGTCCTTGTAGGAACTTGTACAAACTTCATGAACCAATCCAGTGCACAAACTTGAAGGTTCATCATCAACTGGCCCTTCATAATGTCATCATCCTGAGCTTGTTTTATAGTACAAACTGCTTCACATAGAAATCGGTATTGCTTGGGATCCTCAATCCCATTCCCATGAAACAGGGGTAAATTCACATCATCACCCACCATCCTAGGCCTTCTTCCTATAATCGATGATTCACTACTATTATAGTGTTGTTGACACATCAGATAAGTTGGTGTCGAGCTCGTATTTCTTCCTAAGTGTGGTGTAGTGCACAGAGGTGTGGGTACATTGTTGCTTTGGGTCGGTTTTTCCTTAGGCTCGAGTGTATCCTAGTCATCTCCTTCATTGATGTAGGGTCACTTCGTCTCGTGTGGTCTTCTCTCGTGGCCTCGCGTTTTGGTCACAATAAGACTCTCTCCTTTCCTTTGCCTCTTCTCTTGCTGAAACCTTGCTCCTCCTCGCGTAAGACCACTGCCTTCCTCAGCTTCTCTCACAGTCCCGTCGTAACTTCCATCCATATACCCTGTATCATTCCCTCCAACCCTCGTCTCTACGATACCCACATCCTACACACACTAGGAATCTACTTGACAGAGTTCATGTTCAATATACCTTTTTCGCAGATGAGCATCTTAATAGACAGTTGCAAAGATAACAAAAATATACCTCTTGGTCCGTTGAATAAATCCCTTTATGCATCATTGTAATATTTAACTGTGTCGACCACAAAATTAGTGATGTATCCTTCTAAGATGTTGTCAAGACAAACTTCAACGACCCTTGATGCTTTGTTGTCTACCTTCTGCAAGTGTTGGATCAGTTTTGGAGTCCATCAAGTTGGTTCACCTCTTTGGAAATTTGTTGTTTGATAGGTTAATTGTGACAACCACTCATACAAGATTATCAGAACTCATAGAAAGTGTAATTGTGTAGATCAGAATATAGGTGCCTCTCCAGCCACTTCTGCGTTGTTACTCTAAGGTTCTGATTTTATTTCTCAGCAAATTCTCGTGCCTTCTGGTCAAACCAGTATTGAATTTCCAGTGTCATTGGATGCCACAACATGTCCTCCTTCCCCTTTACACTAAGGTCCCGGCAAAAGAACCATTTGTTGACACAAATCTGTCAACAAGGGTTCAGTTAGTGTTGACACCCAAAACACAGTGATCTCTCTCAGAACTGACCCATACAAGTTTTACCCCATTCAGTAACACCTACAAAGAAAATGAAGTCTCGCCCGAGATGTTCGAGGGAAAACTGTCGGAACCAAGTTTCCATAGTAAGAAGGAGGATTACAAATATACTATCAACCTTATCGCATCATTATTTAGAATATCCAACCATTAACAGATTCATATTTTCATTCAGTAGATCAGATCAACATACTCAGATCGCAAAATAAACATCGATGCGTAAACAAATCTATCAAGATATCATCATTCATAACAAAAAAACATCGCATCATTCACAGATACACATCATAATCCAACATTCAATCATTTAGATCACGGAAAATAAGAAAACAAGAAGATGTAAAAAGACACAGTATTTCCTGTAGTGAGGATTTCTCCTCACTGCAGGAGCAAGAATGGCTCCCTTGTGCCTATAGGGCACAAGGGTAGGTTCCTACTCTTTGAAAATAGGAAAAAACGAAATGGAAATAGCATAAACAAAACAACAAATTAAACTAAGCTGATCTAAACAAGAATAAGCAAATGGCAACAATTGCAAACTAGATCTAATAGCAAGAACAGAAAAAAGCAGTGGGGATGAAGCTTTGTGAACCCCTCTGCAGAAAATGGGTTAGGGTTCCGCCTCCTTAACCCTGCAAAACAAACCTAAGATACCATGGAGAAACCTGCAAACAATGTCAATAATAAAACCTACAATTAGAAAAAAAGGTTAGAAAACAAAAAAAACTAAACAAACATGTAAAGAAACATTATACCCCTATTGGGTGGAAATGGGCCACCATGCCCTAGCTCCTAGAAGCCTCTCTCTCTTGGTTGGGGGAGCAATGGCTCAAATGGGAATGGATGTGGAGGAGAGGGAATGTGTGTGGTTTGAGAGGAAAACGTCTCAAAGCATCCATGGGTAGCATAACATTAGGCAAGGGAGGACTATTTTTAGAGTGACCCCCCACCCTCCTTTTATAGTTTTTCCAAGGGATTTTAGGGTTTTAGCCCCTTTTTTGGGCCTTTAGCCCCTTTCTCCCTGAATTTAGCCCCTTTTAGGGTTTTAGCCCCTTTTTTAGGGCTGTATCTCCTAGGGGGCTATTTTGGGCTCCTTTTTGGGGTTTTTATCCCTTTTCTTCATCCATGGGCTCTTTTGGAGGTGTGGGGGTCAAATGGAAGGTCTTATGGAGTGAAATGAGTGTTGTGAGATGGTGTTCTTGGGTGGTGTAGGCCATAGAGAGCTATGTGGGGTATTTTTTGGTTAATAGATTGCCCCCTGATGTGTGAGAGCAGGAGCTCAACGTATGGCCGACGGACATCATAACATTTACTGTAGAGAGGTGGTCCTTCCGGGGCTGGGGCATGGTGGCTTTTGGTTTTTGTATTAATTTGGTTCCCATCAATGGGTGAGATACAATAAATGTGTGACATGTATATGGAAAAGGCGGGCATTCCCATGCTTGTGACAATGTCAAAAGAATCATTTGATCTATGCTCTAAAATATCAGAGTCGATCATATACAACTGATGTTACAATGCTGGTTGCCTCTATGTGAGGCTGAATACAATATTAATCTGGTTCATTGGACCCATGGAATTACCATGGAATGCTACCTCTTCATGACTGACGGTATGCTGGATTTGGTACATAGCTATGTGGACTCATTGATTGAGAGTCAGAGTCTCTGTGGTACAAGTATGCTGCATCAATCATAAAGGTATATCGAAGCACTACTGGGGCTTCAGATCACTGTCTCCAACACAACCAGAAAATCATAAGGGACATAATATGTTTAGGTCCCTCGAGTGGACTCACCAATGTGCTAGAGTTAGGTGACATCCGGGGTCTTTGACCAAGTACTGTGTGGAACAAACCCTATACGAATCTCAATGGTGCAATGATGGAGTTGAAGTCGAGCACATGAGAAACAACCATCCAAAGAGGAACTAAGGACTCCTCTCAAGTGGTCCAAGGAACTCATCAATGATGTAAATGAAACCAAGGTATAGGGACCTCTGAGTCTATCCTCTGGAATATGTATGTTGACGTCGACAGAGGGAGACCTTCCCCTAGTCAAGGCAATGATGTTTACTTGACAAGGAGCATGAGGGATAACCAAAAGGTGTGAAGCATTATGCGGACTAACTCACTGAATCGGGGGGGAGGGGAGCGAAGGGAAAAAAAACTGAATAGGGGCAGGGGGGAGTGGGAGACTAAAAATTCCTTTGTTCAGAGTATGAAAATAGGGCGGACTAGGTAGCAAATGAAACTGACTCATGGGAATGGGATCATAGCTGAAATACCAGGGATATCACTACAGATGGGAAATACTTGGAGGAGGTAGACACTTTTGATACTGATGGGATCCAAGGAAGACACATTGTAGAGTACTCTGAACAAAGGTGACCCAATGTGGGAATGCTGCCAAATTGTTTTCTGTGGGGTGGTGTCTAGGGACACTGTTGTGGTACGATCTCATGGATTTTTGGCGAGCGCGAGAAGGTAAATGCTCATTGGTGCTTTCAATTTTAGAGAGTCTGAAAGCACGAAGAAGACTCCAGTGGGGGATATTTTTCATTGGTAGTCTCCTGTTCCTGAAAAAGGATAAAAGTATACATAGGAGAGCTCGCCCATCCTGGAGGGGATGAGAGACTTCTTTACCATTGGTAGTCCAATCAGGCCGGAATTTTTTTTTAAACCTATAATGGTTGGACGGTCATTCAAATACTTTTACGAGCATGAACGAAACCAAGTTTGCTCAACAATATTTTCTTGTTGAGACAGCTGGAAAAGAGCTTAACGACAACCGGTGGCGGGCCTTTTCGTAAAGTGCGTCCCCTCTGACCAAGAAAGCATAAAAATATGTAGAGGGGTACGGTCTTGGCTTGAGTGTGCCAAGGAGGTCCTTTTCATGAAATGGTCTACATGGTCCACAAAATGAGTTAAATGAGACAATGTAGATGCCCTTTCCTATAATTTAGCGAGCGAGAAAGGAAGCAACTACACTTGTGATATTTTCATTGTTTCAGAAAAGAGCTTAAATGAAACTCCAATGTGGTCAACCGACTGCGGTGGCACGAGCGGTGCCCCATGTCGGAATGGTGGACAGAGGTCCAAAGGTCATCCGTGCAGTATGGATAGAGCAGAAGGATCTTGAACATAGCAATACATGCATAAGATAGATCGTGGTAGAGGCTCACAAGTCGGTGCGGCAGAGGCACGCAAAGCAAGGTGGCTCTTGGACAGAGGTCAGGAGAGCATGTGTGTGTGTTGCGGTGGACGAACTTGACTACATGTGATGTGAGTGAAAGTCTAGGGGCACTTATATGCCAAATATGTGCAAGAAAAATAAAAAGGTTTTGTGGACAATGGTCCAAAGGTCTGCATAAGGTGCGGTGAAAAAGACAATTATAAATACAAAAAATAAAAGTATAGTACAATCTTTAATGGGTGGTGGCCCGACAGCTTGCATGAATAGTGTTCAGGAAGTGTGATACGAGTACTGATCCGTAGACACTTGCATCATCATGTCATGGCTCATGAATCGAGGTGACTTATGGGAAATGGTCCCGAATTCGACTAATTAAATATGAGACAATGGTCTCATAAATAGATGAAAGTTTGATCCCAGAGGTGTGAGAGGTGTCTTGAACAGGTTCTGAGTGACTTTTGACTAGCAGCTGATGGTGTTCCCTTTGATTTTTGCTGAAAAACATTGAAAAACAAGAAAGAGAAAATGAAGTGACTCATTGGTGATGTTAAGCATAAATTTTTTTTGAGGTAGAGTCCATTGCGGAGGTTCTCCAAGAGTTGTCCATCAGAATCAATGAGGGTGTATGCCCCTTTTCGAGGCAACGATGGATGATGTATGGGCCATACCACATTGATTCGAACTTGCCTTTGCCCAATTTATCGTTGGGTTGGTCGTAGACTAGGACCATATCACCTTTGCTGAAGGTGCGAGGGTGGACATGGGAGTCATATTGGATCTTTGATCATGTTTTTGCTGCTTCAATGGCTTGGAGGGCAGCTAGACAGTCTTCTATGGTTTGCTCGAGTTGGAGGAGCCATTCTTCTAAAGGTTAAGTATCAGGAAGGAGTTCCACCGCGAGGCGAAGATATGGGATTTGGCACTCTATAGGGAGCACTAATTCAACGACATGTACTAGGCAGAAAGGGGTGAAACCGGTTGTGGTTTTTGTGGATTTGTGATAAGCCCATAGGGTAGAGAATAACATGTGATGCCAGTTAGTTTTGTGATTTCCTACCATCCGTTGGAGCATTGTTTTGATGATTTTGTTGACTGCTTCAACTTGTCCATTGCCTTGAGGGTAGTAGGAAGAGGAGTACTGGTGTTTAAATTTCAACATGGTTTATAATTTATCCCATATGGCGTCTTGGAAGTGTGCCCCATGATTGGAGACTAATTTTTTGGGGACACCAAACCGTGTAATAACATGGTTGAAGAAGAAACGTGCTGTGGTTTCAGCTTTGCAATCGAATGTGGGCATGGCTTCGGCCCACTTGGTGAAGTAATTTACTGCCACGATAATGTACTTGTGGCCATTAGCAGAAACGGGGTTGATGGTCATGAATTTGATTGCCCATTTGCAGAAGGGCCTGACTATGATTGCGGGATGTGTAGAAGGACCAAGTTGATAAGTCAACTTGAACGAGGACCGACTTAGTCGATCAACCGACTAAGTCGATGGGCCGACTTAGTCAATCAGCCGACTAAGTCGTTCGGCTGACTAAACTAAAAGATTAGGTCGGCTATCTAAAAAGTCGCATCGGTTCACCGAACCAACAAGTATTTATTTTGTAACCGTCTGTAAATTGTATATATTAGGCTGTTGAGCCAAACGATAACTCAGTTCAGTTCTATGCATTGTATGGACTGATTATAATAATTTAATCTGTTTAACCCTATCTGTTCTTGTCTCTTGTCTCTATTCTATATTTATGTATGTTTTAGTATGTATTATTGGTAACCTTATGTGATCTGTGAGATTACAACATTGGTTCCATTGCCGATAGTACATGACTGAAATATATGCTCACATATGATACCAGAGCAGGAGATTAAGGACTGGTGGGAACGTAAAATTGCAAACTACTTGTAGAATTACTCACAAAGAAACATATTAACAGTCACTGAAGCAAAAGAAATATTTTTCACAGAGACGGATGAAAAGTTTGTCGAATCAATGCCCCAACTCTTAAAGCAACTCCTAGATGAGAAAGTCGGACGCAACTAAAGAACAACAGTTGCTGGAAAAACTGATCCGAGGAGGCCGAACAAATTTGTCAAAGTGGTTTGAGAAAATCGCCGATGAATTTTGTGAGGAGCAAGCAGTCGAAGACAGAACTTCAGTGGAAACTGTCAAAGAGAAATTCTACATAGATTTCACTGAACAATTTTTGTGTTCCTTACCGACCTTACTGTTCAAGTTCTTGATTGAGAAAGGAGTAGCACATATCGTCGAACCTCATCCATCACTTCACGAACAACCAACAAACTCTAACTGAGCGGAGAAGCAGAGGAAGTGGGAGAAATTCATTGCAGAAAGGGAGTGGGAATACTTCCTAAGCAAATAAATCGAACTATCCGGGCTTTCTAAAAGCGTCGAGTAGGATATGGGGGGGTAGCTGGTCATGTGTCGAAGATAGAGCATAGTGGATCCTAGTTGACTAGAATCCGATATCAGTCACCAGTAATGAGAAGTCGACCGAAGAGGACCTCAAGAGAATAGTATCCTATGAAAGTATGTCAGACATTTAGAAAATAGAAATGGATGAGAGACACCAGAGAAGGGAAGCAAGACGTGAAAGCGCCTTAGAGCTGCACAAAGGACAAAACCCTAGGGAGAACGACCACGATGAGAATCCGCTAGATTCGGGTCATGACCGACATGAAGAGGGCATGGAGCAAGAAGCATCCCCTAAGGAGGAAGAAGTGTGGATAGAGTAGCCAGAAGCTCTCCAACTAAGAGATCCCAGTGAAGGAGCAACCCTTTCCCCATTGAATCTGCGTACTCGAATACAGACTATTGTCGAAGACGACCTCCGACTATGAGCTGGTGACTTCACTATATGGAGCCGACTAGGTGATGAAACGTACCCTGGATGACACCTTATTATACGTCAACCGGTGGAAGGGAACTAGGTGATGTTTCAAGCGACAGCCTCCCTCCGAAGTATCCACTTTCTCTTACTGACACATGAAGGAGTGCCCCCCCGCCAAATACAGCTTTAGAAGCAATTGAACAATCAGACCTGTAAACAAAAAGTTGCAGTGGACCATCGACAGCAAAATTCGACATCAATCGACTGCAAGTCGATGAATACTCGACAACCGATGAAAATGGAAGTTCCGTCGACTAGAATTTCATAGGCATGAATACACCAATAACCCCACCACCCTCATCACCACCCCCACCTCCACCGCCGCCCACTTCTGAGAGCAGTGAAAGTGATTCAGACATGGGTCATGGATCGGCTCACATTCCTCTTTATGAGGGAGATGAAGACCCATGATGACATTGGTTCATCTGCGAGTCGACCTGGGAAGCCAACCAGGTTACAGATGAAGATCGACAAATGGCACAGTTTGCAGGAGCCTTACGGAAAAGGGCATTGACATGGTACAGGAAATTTTCAGAGAGACAACCCAGGGCAACAAAAGGAGAGATTAAGGCATAATTCTTGTCATTTTTTAAAACTCTAGATGCTAAGCACCTGGCCACGAAGAAGCTCAAAACCACTTCACAAAAGCTAGGAGAATCCGTCCGTGACTACGACAAGCAATGGAAAGATTTACTGAGCCAGCTGGATTACGTTATTGATGAACAGTTACTAGTTCAATGGATTCTTGCAGGACTATCACAAAAATTACGTCGACACATTAGTATGGAGATGTTCAAAATGTACAAGGATGCACTAACGAAATCTCTTCACGTTGAAATGGATGAGGATATACTCGCGTACCCCACAGACCATAGATTGGAACAACAGCTTGAGAACGTACAGAAGTCTCTGAAGGAGCTCAACCTCAGGAATCAGGAGATCTGGTGCACCAAGTTCTCAACAAACGGCCACTCGAAAGATAACCGTCGACAATAATATAGCCGACAAGACGTCCACTTTGTACAGACCAAATCCTTTTGTGACATTTTCCAGGAACATGGAGATCACTCTACAGCAGACTGCCCGTTTAACATGAAGAACATCAAGGCTTCCTGGTGTGCCATCTGCGAAACCAAAATTCACAACACTGTCGAATGTCAGTTAAACCTAAAGAACCGACAGAACTATCACATGGTATATCAAAAAAATGTAGTGGTGCAACATAACGATCAAAACAATCCACCAAATGATTAGAATGGACAAAGATACGATGACCGACGATATGAGAACTGGTACGATAATCGACACCAAGGTTATGGAGGGAGAGATTGATTCCCTGGGAATCGCGACATACGGCTGCGTCGACCCACCCAGTGCTTCACATGTTACAAAGAAGGTCACCGGTATGTAGACTGTCCATACAAGGACATGACTGATCTCAAATTATGTACCCACTGCAGAGTAGGTGACCATTCGCTTGAGGATTTCCCTACTATGTTAGAAAAAATTAATACCAAGAAAAATGTTAATGTCTTGTCTTGTGTGCAAAAACATGATGTAATAACTACTAAAAATTTACATATTGTAACTCGACAAGGCACAAAAAAAGGACCTGATAACCCTCAAATTAGTAAGATTACAAAAACAATCGTCTATCCTAACCCACGGCATGAAAAATAGACATATAAAGAAGCAACCCATGTCTTTCAAGACATTGCATGACAAGAAGACCTCAATAACAGTCGACACAACATAATAAATCAGCTAATCCAACTTGTTCAGATAGATAAAACAGTATCTCAGTTCATTGACTTATTGCATGAAATAAAAGGTACCAACCCTGAAAAACAAACAAAAAAAATCTGTAGCTTGAAACAAAAAGACAAAAGTGATGCCAACCCACTTGTCGACCTGGAAATCGAAGGTTACCACGTCCAACAAGTAGTGCTCGACTTCAGGTCACAAGTGAATATCATGACCCGGGATACTTGGGAATAGATGGGCAGACCTCGACTCTACAATTCAGGAATTTACCTAAAACTTGTCGACCAAGGCCTAATTGAACCCATTGGGGTTTGGAAAAATGTCGACACAACCATTAAAGGAATCTTGACCAAGGTTGATTTGAAATTATTGACCCAAAAGAAGGATCCATCTCCTTCCCGGCGCTAGTCAGTTGACCTTGGGGTCGGAAGATGAAAGCATCCATGTCTTTGGACAAGGAACGAATCAAGTTAAAAGGAAATGGTCAAAAGGTCATTGTACCCATTCATCCATCCCAAGGAGAGCCTTGGACCGAACCTATTGATGAGGAAGTCCATGTCAGACAACTTTGCCAAATCCACAACGATGTAGACTACACAGAACCAAACATCCATGGAGAACTTAACTTAGGTAACCAAGACTCAATTGGTTATAACTCAGACGCTGAATTGTATGACTGGGAGATTGAGAATTACGAAACACAAGAAAGAGGGTGCTGGACTATACAAAAAGTATAGAAAAAACCCACCTGACAGTGCTTCATTGTATCAATTATCCCCAAAGTATTTGAAAAGAAAATAAGGGAACGCCCTACCTTACAACCCACCAACTTAAACACTACACAACTACCAAGGTATAAGGAGAGGGAATCACCAGTCATGCATGTCGAACAAGTATCTAAAAATATTGGTGAACATGGCCGACTTCAAAGATTAGTTGAAACGTTTACAGGTCAAGCAGCTAGATGGTGGGACACCCATCAGACAAAACTACAGACCTGGACAACTACTTCGACTTAATTCGTCGAGAGGTTTGGAGGAAAGAATCTAACTCAACAAGCCCAGATACCTATCTTTACCCAAGGTCAAAACCTATAAGAACATATCAAGACTTGTGAAAAGGAGTGGTGAAGACTTGGATACAAAGATGAGCGAGCCTGGCCACATTTGTTCCCTTCAACCCTAACCGACTTACCAAATAAATGGTATAAGATGGAGGAAGCTAGAGGTGAAACCTTGTTTTGGCACAAACTCGGGGAAAATTTTATTAAAGAATTCAACTTCATACCTCAAAATGAAAATCTAGTTGAGACAGCAAAACAAATTAAACAATTTATCCAACCGACCGAAAAACAACCCTCCCAAGACCATCGATAGATAAAGGATTGTAACAATCTACAAATATGGTCAAAACCATAGTCAACCCGTTTACAACTAGAAAATGAACACAGAAGGAAAGAGCTTCAGATGGAAATCCAACCATGCCGAAAAAACAAAACCTATCCACTCGATCCTGAAAGTCGTGACAACCGAAAAACAAGATATTGACAGAATGACTGCAGCCGATTTCCCTACCACATTCTCACAGTTCAAAGAAGGAAGTCGACCGATTAATGAAGCTAAAGCACCAGAGTGGATAGATTCCAAAGTGAAAAATAAAGAGGTTGACATTTCAAACGACGACCGATCAAAACTCGCCAATGAGATAGCAACAGCTAGGAAGAAAATCAAAGCCCAAGAACAACAACAAGGCAAGGGTAAGTGCAAACTTATCATTGCCGAATCATCTGATGATGAAGACGAACTGGCAGCTATGGCCCTTGACATTATAGAGGATTCCACCGCAAATAAAGTCCTGGTTGAAAATCAGTTCCATCGGTTTATAGAAGCAGGAGCCCCTGAAGTTCGACCAAAGAAGGCAAAAACAACGATGACACCTGAAAATGTCGTCGATCTTGTGTCGACACCTCCACCTCCATCACCGACACAAGTAGTCGAAGAACAAGCACCAGCACAACAGTCGGTCAGCCCTCTCGACCTATACAAAAGCGCAATACCAGATACAGTGAGAGAAAAATTTGATAAAGATACTGAGCTAAAAGCTTTCTTCGAGACATTGCCTGGGCTATTTCAGTTGGCCCAGAAATTTCCACCCAGGATCCTCTCTATACAAGCAGTAGAAAACACCCCACAGTATTTTCACACATCACGTCGACCTTCACATGATAATCTGACCAAGAAGGAGACATGATTGGACAAGTGACATCCACCATTGAACCCCAGGCCGACCTACCCACCACTACACCACCAGAAGCAGACCTACCTTCTGACGTAAGTCCACACTGTACTTCCCCCAAACCCATCACCCTCAACCATTCCCCCACCCCATCACCACTGCCACCACCATCACCACCACCCCCACCACCCCCTGATTCACAGGAAGACCTATCACAACCAACTGCCTCCACACAGCTGGAGGTGGTCATACCACCTCCCGGGCTAGAAAAACCATCGACTTCTATCCCGCAAACCAAAGGCCCCCCCTCAACTGTTGCAGGACATAGGAGACAGAAACATAAAAGCACAAGAAGAGGAAGGAGCATCATGGAAATACTCATAGACTTCGGATTATCTTGAAATATGCAAGTTCCTTAACAAACACAGAGGTGGGCCAACTCCTCAAAACTCTAGCCAAAGAAGCAAAGACAAGGACTGAGCAAAAAACAAAAGAACTCATAGACAAAAAGACAGAACAGGTCAAGTTTCTCAACAAATGTAGGACTTTAGCTCAGTTCATCATACCAGGCCCCATAGAAGTCGACACAGATAGACCGCTTGAAAGAGTGTATCAGCTATTCGAGAGCATGGTGTTGACCCTCCAAGTACACCTTCAGGAAATTAAGGAGGAACAGAAAGAGGAGACTTCCAGACTGCTACTAGCACAACACACTGCATTCTCGGAAGCCTACAAAGTACTACAGGACCATATGGAGGAGTCTGTCATAACCGAAGAAGTCTTACGATATTGTCCTACTCACTATGGGCAAGTTTATCAATAGACACGATAGACTCGGCAAGGGATTCAGGCTTTGGAGAGCAGGAAGACCACGGAGGCAGCACTTAGGCCGACGATAGAAGAACATATAGTGCTATAAAACACCAAACTGTAGAAACTGGAAAGGGAAGCACACCAGTGGGTGCAACAAGCTCTCCCCAACCTAGAGAAAGTTGACATCATCTGCCCATAGATGAAACGACTCATCCAGACTGCAGAAGAGCAGAACCAGTTCATGGGCCCCAACATGGAAAAGATAGCAGAAGTACCCATCTCAGAGAAGATGTCAGTCCTGTAGAGCTTAACCACATTAACCATCGACATCCAGAAAGCTTTGCAGAGTTGGACAGATTTCCAACATCACCTCGCCATCAAAGCTCCAGCCATTGTTGAGGTCTGTGTACAGAAAATACCAACAATCTGTCTTCACAGTCCGCCACAATAAAATTTTGAAGGACCAAACAAACAAAATTTTGTGTACCTCCCTGTTTCTTCGGGACGAATAAATGTTTTGTTCGTGGGGGAGATGTAGAAGGAGCAAGTCGATAAGTCGACTTAAACGAGGATCGACTTAGTCAATCAACTAACTAAGTCGATGGGCTAACTTAGTCGATCAGGTGACAAAGTCGGTAGGCCGACTAAACTAAAATATTAGGTCGGCTATCTAAAAAGTCGCGTCGGTTCATCGAACCGACAAGTAGTTATTTTGTAACCGTCTGTAAATTGTATATATTAGGCTGTTGAGCCAAACGAGAACTTAGTTCAGTTCTCTGCATTGGATGGACTCATTATAATAATTTAATCTGTTTAACCCTATCTGTTCTTGTCTCTTGTCTCTGTTCTATATTAATGTATGTTTTAGTATGTATTATTGGTAACCTTATGTGATCTGTGAGATTACAATAGGATGTAATGGTGCGGGGGGGGGGGGGGG
>LPNX010984811.1:1425196-1460895 GCA_001517045.1 Pseudotsuga menziesii
TAGAATCTTTTGGGTGGTTGCTAGGCCTAAAAGGTGACCACCACAGGCTTCGCTATGACTGTCGTTGAGGATGGTCTCAGCCTCGTCACAGGTGAGGCAACGACATAGGATGGTATCAATGCCTCGACAATACAGAACATCTCCAATTAGCAAGTGGCGAATGGCTTGATGTCAGATGCGTCGCCTATCCTCATGATTGAAGTGCGTTGGGAGCTTTTGCGTTCGTAAATAGAGAAGGATTTCCCCATACCATGGGTCATCAGTAGATATGACGAATAGGAAATCATCAGGGAGATCATTCTTGGGGGGTGATGATGTGGTTAATGGGGGTAGATCGGTCATGAGTGTGGCCAGTGCGAGTGCCTTCATGATTTTTGGAGACACAAACTCTAGGTAGAACTTTTGGAGGACGACTACCCACTTGGCTGCTCGACCTTGTAGAAGGAGGCGGCTTAATAGGTACCGCATTGGATTTGAATCAG
Source organism: Pseudotsuga menziesii (assembly GCA_001517045.1). NCBI lineage: Eukaryota > Viridiplantae > Streptophyta > Pinopsida > Pinales > Pinaceae > Pseudotsuga > Pseudotsuga menziesii. The sequence goes on from LPNX010984811.1 coordinate 1,425,679, forward strand.
CCACTACATGAGTATGGTTGGAAATGATGTAGTGGCACAATTTTTTAGTAGAGAAGACGACGGCGAGGGATAATTTCTCCTCAGGTGAATATCGTAATGGGGGTCTTGTTAGCTTCTGACTAATGTAGTAAATCACGTGCTCATGGCGAGCATCATCTTCTTGGACCAAGACTCCAGCAATGGCATTTTCTGAGGTCGACACATAAAGGATGAAGTCTCGAGTGAAATTTGGTGGTGAGAGTAATGGTGCAAAACCTAGGGCTTTTTTGAGTGCCTCGAATGATTCTTGTGCTTGCTGATCCCAAACAAAGGGGATTTTTGTGCAGAGCAGGCGGATGAATCCATAGGCTTTTGTTGCATACTCTGGCATAAAGCAGCAAAGGAAGTTGGCCTTGCCTTGTAGGATTTGTATTTCGTGCCGAGTTCTTGGGGGAGGAAGATCAAGGATGGCCTGAACTTTGAGGGGATCTACCATTATCCCTTTGTGGGAGATGATAAATCCAAGTAAATGACCTGCTAGGACATAGAAAACACACTTGAGGGGGTTTAGGCGGATGTTGTACTTGTAGCAATGTAAAAAGACTTGCCGAAAGTTGTCTATATGTTGTGCTTGTTTTCATGATCGAGCGGTGAGATCGTCTAAGTAGACCAAGATGATGTGAATTAAATCATGGAAACAATATGTCATGGCGTGCTGGAAGGTGGCTCCAACATTTTTGAGGCCAAAGGGCATGAATCAGTAGGAGAATGTGCCCCATAGGGTTGTGAATTCCATTTTGTAATGGTCTTCTTTCCGGATTTGGATTTGGTTGTAGCCAGAGAATCCATCCATGAAGGAGAAGGCCTCATGTTCGGTGCAGGCATCGATGATCTGGTCGATGAATGGGGTGGGGAAGTTTTCTTTGGGACATGCCCCATTAAGATCATGGAAGTCTGTGCAAACACAAATGGTACCCTTTTTTTTATTCATGGGAATAGGATTAGAAACCCAAGTTGTGTATGCAATGGGATAAATGAAGTCGGTTGTGGACAGCTTCTCTATCTCAGCTTTCACCGCATCCACTTTGGATGGATGGATGGGCCATTGATTTTGGAGTACGGGTGCCACATTAGGCCATGCGTCAATGTGGTGTTCCACAATGGATGGATCTAAGCCCAGAATTTTAGTGTATGACTAGGTGAAGATGTCACAGAATTCTTGGAAGAGAGCGGTGTAGGCATCGACCTCTTCCGGGGACCAAGATGCCCGCAGCATGATTTCTTCAACGATATTAGAGTTGGTTGAGATATTGATTTTAATTGTTGGTAAAATGTTTTCCATGTTCCCTTCTTCAAAGGCATCGGGTGCTGGGATTGGGTTCTTGAACCAGTCAACCTTCCCATGGATGAAATCGTTGGTCTCCACAGAAAAGTGGGCGGATTGCAACACCAGCTCTTCCGGGAGGAAGAATGAGCGATGGTGCATGTCGTCCCATGGTTATTCTATGGTGGTCAGAGCTTCAAGTATCTCCTCATCATTGTTGAAGCAATGAAGTGATAGGTCTGATGGACCATCGGTGGAGATGAGCGGGTCGGTGGAACTGGACATCATGTAGACAGACATGGTGTCTGAAGAAGGTCATGGTGGGTGAACTTCTTCGATCAAGGTGATCTTAGACTCAAGGGAATGGTGATGGAGGTCAGCAAGAGCCATTCAAAATTTGGACAGGTTTTGGCAATGGTGGGAGTAATGTCCATGCAAGCCATAAAGGGTGCAAGCATGGTTTTTCCTCAATTCCTTGTTCCTGACTAGTGGCGCGGTTGGGAGTTAAACCATGGGGATATTTTCGTTCTTATCCATGGCATCCAAATGAGCATGGATTAGTGGAATTTGAGGGAAATTATGAGTTGTATGGCCCTGTTGTTCGCAGACGACACAAGGTGGGACTTGTCGTGGTTCTGCGGTGGCTTTGGTGTTCTTTCCCCTAGCCCTTTTGGGTTGGGGCGGTGCAGGTGTGGGTGCAGAGGTTGGCTTATGTGGACCGGGTGGGGGGTGAGACTCAACCATAATATGTTGCACTGAATTTAACACAATCTGGGGCATTACTGGTTGAGCTGGTGGATCTAGATACCACATCGGGATCCCCAACATAAAGTTGGGTAGGATTAAGGTGGCCATGACTGGCTGTTATAGCGGATTTCACCACTCCAGGTGAATCACACTTTGTATGTCCTTCCCCTGTCCCACTGCAGACTCCTTAGACCCCATGGACCACTTTTTGTCCTTTGATGTTTCCTTGATCATCCCTAAAAACATATGAAAAATGATACATGTGACTTTTAAACCTATAAGCGCGTAAATACGCCGGTTTGACCACTAAAACTACATACATCGGGATGTGTGCATAATCCAAATCCTTTTGGAGTTTTCCTTGACATGGATCTGACTCATTTGACTCCTGGCCTTCCCTATGCCTTGAGATCGCTCAGATTCGACCTTTCGTTACCCCTTTGAAAAGCTATATAAGGAACCCCTTGGTACATTGAAGGAAAAAGAGAGAATTGAGAGCAAAGAAACTATAGTCCATTGTTGCCGGAACTTATGCTTGAGTCTGCATCCCTTTGTCCCTTGGAGCACTTTTGTGTTCTTCCCAAGCTTGCATTTTTCTTGTGAGCTTGCTATCGAGAGATGGAGGATTGAAGTGGTGGAGGCCCAAGTAGGGGATTCAGTTTCTCCGTTTCGCAGACGTGCCGTCAGAGGTTGTATCTTGTAATCTTTAATTTATATTAATAGAAATATCTTTTCCTGTCCAGTAATGTGTGTTTGAATGAATATTTCATCCATGGGATTATGTCAAATGCTTGTACATTATTGATTATATATGCTAGAATAGATCTAACACCATGATATATAGAGTTCTTGTATTGTTTAATTGTTGTTGAGGAAGTAATATAGCAATTCAAGATGAAGTTGGAAAGCTCAATGGGGATCTACTTCAGCCATCCAGAATAAGGTACGAGGTCTGATCCTTTAGTGTTAGAAATTTAATTTCTATTGCATATTGGAAAGGATTGATTTCTGGATTCAAGCTGTCTATTGTGGTACCCCAAGCCATAGTAATTTCTCTCTATAACAGAATTGGTGACTCCGCTGGGGAATTCCTAGTAGTTGTCCTTTGGGGTTGTTTTCTCGGCATTCAATGAATTTGAATTGCTCTTTCTCTCTTGTTTCTGTGTCGGGTATGGGGGCATGTATTCCTGGTAGAGTCTGATTGGTGTGAAGTTTGTCTCAGCCTGTCTGTTTGCCTTGATTTTATGCACATTTCTTCCTGTACGCGAGTTTTTGACTTACAGTCGTGTATACACGCGGGTTTATCTTCGATTTCTGCGTATACACGTGGGTTTACTGCGAATAGTCGTGTATTCCATTGGTTTTACCTTTTTGTGGAAGATAATTGGTTGCTGGGTGAATTATGATATTTGCTGAGTCTCCTTTGGCACTTCCTGAGTCTGTTTAGACCTCTATTTCTGACTAAAAACATTTTTTTACGCTAATTTTTTCTTTTTTAAGAAGGTTCTTGTCATGGCATTTTCAATTTTTTGTTTGAGATTAGTGCATTAGAGTTATTTTACCTTAGTGCTTTGGTTGAGTGTTATTTGGGTGTGCTTGTAGAGTCTAGGGGTCGTAGAATCATTCTTTTGCTTTTTGCCTCTCTTTTATTTTCAAAAAATCCAAAAACATTTGCTTATCATCATGCATTGGATTTTGCACTTTGCATTGTACTTGCACTAGATTTGCTTTGGAGTACTAGTTAGGACTTCATATAGGAAAATTTGCATTCATCATTTGAAGAAAAATTGTGCATTTCATGTAGTAGCATACCCTGTTTTCATGGACACAATGCATTTGCATTGATTGTTAGGTGTGCATTTTACTTCATGTTGCGTCATAACACCATTAGTTGCATGATCATATCCCATTTTTGAGTAATAAAGCCAACTAAAATCAACGTAAATTAAAATGAACTACACTCTTTTCTTTTCTAGGGTGCACCAACAAGCTTAGGTTTTAGGATCTTGGAATAGTTCATTGTAGGTCAATTCTCCAAGATCACGAAACAACACCATGTATGTGTCTGTCCAGGTGAGTGTGTGAAATCCTTAGTATAACCAGTGTTTCTCAGGATCCTCCTCTCAAAAGGGAGTTAAGCACGAGGCAGTGTGAGGGGCTATTGATTGGGATGATGCCTAGTCATAACTGAGTAGCACAGGAGATATTTCCAGGATTGTATTCATATCTGGGGGCTCTTTCAAGAGTTTCGGGCTTTGCTACCCTACCCATACGGTCAATCCTGCCTGCAACTATCTGCCTGAGCATTGATTATATTGAGGTGACCTTAGTGGCCTTACCTAGGATATTGAGGGGGTACTTTGCAGGGGTTATTTTGCAGGTGTCCTGACCAGGTTGGGGTCGGACAGCATAGTCGCTTTACACGTTGAAGCTGAGGGCCACAATAATTGGTTATGTACTTCTGCTTGTTGTGTATGGGAGTCTCAAGCCTTTCCTAGGCGAGACATACCTGCTTCATTCGGGAGCTCACTTATCCAGCCCTTTTTTGCTTGCATTTGGATTTAGATTTTATTAGTGATTGCTCTGTGCACGATAGTTGGCCTAGGGTTTACGTAAATAGAGAGTCTTTGCTATTTTTTGAGTCATTGTGGATTCGAGTGCGGTTCCTCGCTGTTCTCGTCATTTAGCAGGACTTCTACCTTCTACTTGTCCTCCTCCTTTGGGAGAGAGACCTAGACAGTCCAGGTGGACTATGTCACACATTGATTCACACACCATGGGAGACCATTTAGAGAATATTCCTGAACCACCTCCTCCCATTCGTGTAGACGATGGGGAATTTACTCCTACTTATGATCCTTCACCCGACTTAGCTGAGTTATGTCCTGTGATTTCTGACATAGGAGCCATGCATGATAGACCTACTCACTCTAGGGTTGATTCCCCATTGACACATTACCGGTATGGAATGCTGGAGGACGTCGAGACTCATTTTGAACCTACCAGCACTAGCTACGGTAGTTATGCTATGTCTGGTTTCCCTACACATGATTTGGAATTTCATGTCGAATCCGACTTCAAGCCTAACACTATGCCTGGGGGTACTCTCATTCCTTACCATGCGGAGAGGTTTTGGAGCACTAGTCACATTGCACCTTCCATCCCAGTGGTGGAAGTTACATCATATATCCCTCCTAGGTCTAGAGTTAGCGATCCGATTAGGATACTAGACCCGAGACGAGTGACGATAGGCGGTAGTACATACTTGATTACTTAGATCCCTTCATCCTCTATCCTTAGTTCTTAAAATTTCCACCCTCCACCTTATTCACGTGGTACTTCGAGTCGGCACATGGCTACGAGTCAAGTCCGTACTGTGGTTACTAGACCAATTGTGTCTCAAGTTTACATACCACCCGTTGCTTCGGAAGGCTATGTTCATGCTTCTAGAGGTCATATTACTACTTCTACGGCATATATCCCTACTTCCGGTGTGTATATCCCTACTTCCAGAGCGTATCTTCCTACCTACGGAGTGTCTCATGGAGCATCGCATGCGATGACCTATGGACCCTATTATGGGACGCAGTACAAACAGGGTTCTTCACCTTATGGGGGCAGGTATCAACAACCTGCTTACTCTCCTAATTACGGATTTGTAGCTCCTACTAGTCAAGGTCCACCTCACTATGGTGCTTCCACGCCACCCTATACGGGTCATACGGGAGGAGGACACTATGGCCAAGGCCATGGTGGTAGTCAACCCTATATGAATCAAGGAGCGGTCCATTGACCTGACCATCCTAGGCTCCCTTTCCTCGCGACGCTTAATCTTCCTAACTTATCGAGATTCACGAATGATCCTATGGCTCATCAATCAGCTTGGCTAGCTGTCCCTACCAATATTTTTTCAGACATACCTAAGTTCGAGGGAAAACCGGGAGAGGATCCAAGCAAACATGTGACTACGTTTCACCTATGGTGCTCTTCGAATTCATTACATTAGGACTCAGTTTGTTTGAGACTATTTCAATGCACCCTCACAGGGACTGCTGCGAAATGGTATATAGAGTTACCTAGGGGTGCTTTCTCTTTGTTTGACGACCTTGCGATGACTTTTATTAATCACTTCCAGCTACTAGTGCGTTATGACGTTGGTACTGAACTCTTGTCGACATTTCAACAAGATAAATCCACACATATTTCTGATCATATTCAAGAGTGGCGTAGATGGAAGAGGTTAATTAAAGCTTTTATACCGCCGGAATTCCTCCTCGAGTGGTTCCTCAAGTTGTTATTTCCATATATAGCGAAGGATGTTTCCACATCCGGAGTGCAGAATGAGGAAAAAGGGATTTTTAGGGTGCAAGAACTGGACTTGATCTATTGTCAGTCTGGTTTGTTGTATGAGATTATTCCCAATGCTCCTTGTTCCAGTTTCGATCCCAAAGTCAAACCTGGACCACATGCCAATGGCATTGTGGGTTGTGCAAGTGCGAAACCTGCGGATTCGGTTGCAAAACAAGTTGGTCAGTTGTCAATCAACCAATCTACTTCGGGACAAGCTACGGCTTCATCTCAACCCGTCCAAATGGAGAATGTACTTTCTGTGCAATCGTCGAACCAGAAGGGTAACTAGCAGCCCAGACGGAATAGAAAAAAGGGTAAAAATAATCGTAAGGGTGGGAATAAGAATGAGAATGCTAACAATAATGACAAGAACTGTAGAAATGCTGGGGGGGACAAGCAAGCGAAATGTAAGGTTAAATTCCCTTGCAAGTTATGTAAGGACAATCACCTCACTTACTTGTGCCCTCGGATTGAAGAAGCTTCGAGATTCTTAGCACAAGTCCCAGTTGTGCTAACTAACCCTTTAACACATAATCAAAATATGAACTCAAAGTCCCATGACCAATCTAGTGATGATGATCCACCAGAGGGTAGTGGTCGTGGGTGCATTAACATGGTCCGTGCTGTGAAAGTTGTGACTCGTGCGAAAGATTATAGTTCGTCACAACCCATCCCAGGCAAAGAGCCTGATCCACCAGGGTCCCCTTTGCACATTGAGAAACCTACGGATAAACCTAAGGCTACACCTCACATTCCTAAGGGAGTCCTTAAGCATTCAAGGCATAATCCAAATGCCCGAGGCACCCAGAATTATTCAGTTGTCGAGAATTTGGGCCACACTCCTTGTGCGATGTCTGCATTGGAAGTGCTTCAGAGTTGTCCTTCGCAAAGGAAGGCGTTGCTTTCTTCCCTTGGTGTGAACGATGATGATTCTTCCTCTGTGATTAAATTTGAAACCGTAGGACTCCAACCTCACTTGCCCTACTATGTGTCTCTTTTGGTGCACGTAGAATGTCTTAATATGACCGTCAAGCGCACTGTGATTGACGTGGGCGCTGCTACTTCTGTGATGTCTTTGGCCTGTTGGAAGGGTCTAGGTTCTCCTGAGCTATCTAAATCAGCGACTATGTTAACTGCGTTTGATGGGAGATATTTTAGGCCACATGACATCCTTCCTTCCCTTAAAGTCTGTTTGGGGGGGAAGACCGTTGCGATAGAGGTTGAGGTGGTTGATGCGCCCCTTGAATACAACCTCTTGCTGGGTAGGAACTGGATGTACAGTATGCAAGCCGTTGCTTCTTCCTTGTTCCGCATTGTATGCTTTCCACATAACGGGAAGATCATAACGATTGATCAAATGACATTCAAGAATCCGTCTATTACCACATCTTCGGGAGCTTCGATCCCGATCGTTGATCACTCTCAGCCGGCAACTGGGAGTGTGGGTGTAGGCATGTATCCATCCCTCATGGGAAGCTTTAGTTGTCCTGCACCAATACTCATGATAGGATCTAGTTTCAATGAGGCTTCAACATCTACAACATCGGTGTATTTTCACACAACCCATATGGAAGATCCTTGGATTCTTCCTACACCGAGTACATCGAGTCAGCCTGTCGAGATGAGCGTTCCATTGCCTGCAGCTATGATAGCTTATCAAGGTAATCTCAAGAGTGTTGCAGAGCCTAGTTCTTCCTCTTCGTGGATGGAGGAGGAGGACCCTTATGTGCTGCCAGCATGGGAAGTACAGTCTTATCATGCCCATGACTACCTTGATACGGTTTTCCCTTCGGATGAAGTGATTATTGAGGCTATGTCGGGAGTTGAGACACCATGGGAGGAACTTCATCATAGATCGTACTTTCTTCCATAGCTTGACCATTTGGAGCATGAGGATTTTAGGGCGGTTCTTAGTCAGAGAGTTGGTAGTCATGTGGTTCTGTTAAGCTCTCCTGGTCCGATGGTTGATGGAAACATGGCGAACATATCTTCAACGATTCCTATCAACATATCTTGCAATCGTGGCACGATAGAGAATGTCTATATTGGGGCAGAATGTTCCCATGCTGAGATTCTAGAATATACCGAGCTATTTAAAGAATTTCATGATATTTTTGCTTGGTCTTACGACGAGATGCCAGTATTGACCCTTGTATTGTCGAACATGAGATTAAGACTTACCCCAACGCTAAGCCTATTCGACAACATTTACGTGCGGTGAATCCTAGGAAGGCACCCGCCATGAAGGAAGAGATAGAGAAGCTGTTGAAAGCCAGTTTCATCTATCATGTTCCCTTGATGGAGTGGGTTTCAAACCCCATTCCAGTGGATAAGAAGCAGGGAGAGATCCACATATGTATTGATTTCCATGATTTGAATCATGCATGTCCTAAGGACAACTTCCCCACACCATTTATTGATCATATTTTGGATGAGTGTGCAGGTAGCGAGGTGTTCTCCTTCATGGATGACTTTTCTGGGTATAATCAGATCCAGATTAAACCTGAGGACCAACATAAGACTGCATTTATTTGTCCTTGGGGAATGTTTGCATATCGGAAAATGCCTTTCGGCCTTAAAAATGCCGGAGCTACATTTCAACAGGCAATGACCTTGATTTTCCACGATCTCAAGTCAATTATCGAGGTATTTTTGGATGACCTCGCTACTTATTCTCGCATGAGAATGCGTCATCCCTATCACTTGAGATTGGTATTCGAAAGATGCCGGCACTATTCGGTTAGATTAAATCCTCACAAGTGCATATTTTGTGTGAAATTAGGGCGTTTGTTAGGATTCATCGTGTCTAAAGAGGGTATAAGAGTCGACCCTTTGAAGGTTGACGCAATACTTCAGTTGTCTCCCCTGAAAAATATTCACCATCTTCAGTGTTTGCAAGGCATGGAAAACTTCTTACGAAGATTTGTTGTCAACTTTTCCAATTTGACTAGAGGCTTCATGTGTCTCTTGAAGAAGGACACCCCCTTTTATTGGGATGAGTGAGCCCAGGAGTCCTTCGATGCACTCAAGTGAGCCCTAGCATCGGCCCCGGTGATTAGTCCTCTGGATTATAGCCGTGATTTTCTATTATATGTGGCCACGTCCTTAGAGATGATTGGTATGGTTTTGGTTCAAGAGGATGAGGAGCTCCAAGAGCATGTCATATATTATCTGAGCTGAAACCTTATTGACATAGAGATTCGTTATTCTCATGTCGAGAATCTTGCTTTAGCTACCATACATGCGGTTCATCGGTTGAGACATTATATTCTCCTTCGCCAGACCTTGGTTGTGGCCCATGTCAATCCGTTTCAATTCGTCCTCACCCGAAGGATGATTGGGGTAAAATATAATAAATGGATTGTCATTCTGCAAGAATTTGATCTCGAGTTTGTTTCGGAAAAATTGAAGAAGTCTTTAATCTTTGCAGAGCTTATATCGGATTTCCCAAGTGAGGTCGAGGAGTTGGTTTGTGAAGATACGTTTATCGATGAACACATCTTATTAATCTCAACCTTAGACCCATGGTATGGGAATATCATAATATATTTACAAACACTAAAGACCCCTACTCACCTCTTGCGAGATGAACGACAACGATTACATCCCATCTCTAAGAACTACCTCATAGTGGACAATACTTTGTACCACCATGGGGTAGATTCCATTTTACGACGTTGTTTAACTCATGACGAGGTTGAGGTAGTGCTGAATGATTGCCACAGAGGGGCGTGCCGTGGTCATTTATCTAGGCTTTTTACAGCTCAAAAGATCTTAAGAGCAGGTTATTTTTGGGCGTCGATCTTTAAAGATTGTATTGATGCAGTTAAGAGGTGCCACCCTTGCTAGGTGTTCACATGTAATATGCACTTGAAACCTGCCCCGTTACATCCCATTATCACCGCCGGTCCCTTCAAGAAGTGGGGGCTTGATTTTATGGATTGCAACCCAGCTTCGGATGGGGGGCACCATCACATTATAGTGGTTGTTGATTACTTCATGAAATGGGCTGAGGCTATGCCTACTGTAAAATCTGATGGTGAGACAGCCTCTCACTTTGTATTCAAATAAATTATTACTCGGTTTGGGATTCCAAAAGAGCTTGTCACTAACCATGGCTCGTACTTTCAGAACCGTATGATGAAAGAGTTGGCATCGAAGTTAGGGTATAAGCAAGAGCATTCATATTCTTACTACCCCCAAGTGAATGGACAGGTAGAGGCAGTGAATAAATCACTCAAATCCATTCTCCAACGAACCATCGCACAAATCGAGATGAAGTGGCACATTATTTTATACCCTGCTTTGTGGGCATATCGAACCGCTGTTAATACTGCCACTAGTTTTTCTCCATATCAACTTGTACATGGAGTGGAGTCGATATTTCTGGTTGAATGTGAGATTCCTTCGTTGTGGAACTCTTACCAGACACTTCACCTTTGGAGGAGCGTTTGGTTCACCTTGAGCAACTTGATGAGCAGTGTCGGGATGCCTTGGTGGCTCTAGAGGTTAATAAGCATCACGTAAAGGCCCAATACGATAAGTATGTCCGTCCAAGGGAATTTAATGAAGGAGACTTGGCCCTTTTGTGGGATCAACCGAAAGAATCCTTGGGGGCAAGGAAATTTAATCCTATGTGGCATGGTCCTTATGTGGTCAAGTGTGTGTTAGAGAAGGGTACGTATGAGTTAGTGGATTACGAAGGAACAGCTTTGGCGGAGCCTAGAAATGGGCTCTATCTCAAAAAATACTATGCATGGTCTTTAGCCAAGGCTGCTTATTGTATATTATTGTACAGCTTTGCATAGTTAGGTCTTTTTCTCATCGTGATCGAGTTTGTGATTAGTTTTCATTTCTTTTGGTAGATGTCAATGGAATCTTCCACCTACATAGGATTCGTGGATGGTGCAAGCCGTCACACTCAACACTCAACCTCTGTTTCTTGGGTGATTTATACTCCTATGGGTCAGGTACTGTCTTCAGGAGGTGTATGTCTACGGCCATCTTCCAACAATGTTGTCAAATACAACACCGTTATTAAGCTTCTACGGGATGCCATTCTACATGGCATTCTATCTCTTGAGGTACTTCTTGATTCGGAGTTAGTAGTGTCACAGCTCAATGGTTTGTACCATGTTAGAGATCCGACGTTATTGATAAGGTTCTTTCATGTGAGATTGTTAGAATGGCAATTTGACAATATAACATGTATACACATTCCAAGAAATAATAATCAAGTTGCCGACTCATATTCTAACTACGTGTTAGATTGGATTTTGTTTCATTCATAATAAATTAATCACAAACACAATTTTTACACATGTAAATAAATAAATCGATCACCATAAAACTTTTTATATATACATCAAAAATGTGGTAATACATAGTATCATGATACAAAATTGGGGCTTTTTAAGCCACCATCATATAATACACGGTCATACAAAATGTATACACTCCCAGGTGTCTAATCCTGTGGAGGAGGAGGAGGGTTGTGATCATGGAACGTCACTACGGCTCTAGCTAGCCCTCAGAATAAATGCACCCATGTGCATGGTACACCCACCACCTACCGCTGCATGGCCTCAGGAAAGTCCTCGACTTGCGCCATGGGAACTCTATGAGTCAGTCTCACAAAGTTGGTATGAATGCTTTGGAGCGTTTTCTCCTCATCCACACCCATGATGTCATCTCCTCTTCCCCTCCGTCTATGATGAGGGAAGCCCTCTGGCCGCCATGGTCCCACATCTGCACACAAATGGTATATGTCACTATGTAATGTCACGCAAAAACATGTCTTTTTGATTCCATATAATCAAGAAAACACAAAAAATTAAATAACTCAAAAAATTTAAAAAGAGTGAGGGTCGAGATTCATTACCTATATCTCCATATGCCGATCCTGGTGGTAGCGGCATGTCTGGGTCCCCCCGAAAATCTATCCCTGCATAGGGGTAGTCATTGATGGCAACTATCTGTCATCACCACCATGGAAAGAATTCAGCTGGATATGGGTTGGCCACCCTACCACCCCCCAGTCTGCGCATAGCATCTGCCCAATGCCGTTGGGCCGGATCTCGAACCCTGTGGAGAGGAACGTCCACTCTAGGGCTCAATCCTGGAACACGCTCGAAGAAAAACGTGCTCAAAATACTGTTGAACCCGAAGTTCCGCACCTTGCCTACCTTACACTCACTGAGCTGGTGTTTCATGTTGCTCAGTAGTGTAGTACTCCAGTCGTAAATAGTGGGTCTCATGCACTCCACTGCATAGAACATTAGAGGTCGTGAGGCCTGGTGGAGTGATGCCAAGCCGGCTATCCTGCCCAGTGTCAATAATATGGCCTTTAGGACTAGCACTTGTATAGAATTGGTAGGGACCTAACTCCCCACCTTCTCGGTGTCTGGATAATAGTACACTGCAATGATCTCCTTTTTGGACCAACTTTTCACCGTTTGCGGTGGTGTTTTTCAGAAGTCGACTAGAATTCCTCTACTCTACTCCAAAACATGACCATCTACCCCCCCATAGCCGACTCGAACACTTTATTAAGCCCCGGTGAAGTTGTCTATTTTCTTAGAAAATACCCCCACTCTCTTTCTTCGACAAATTTTTCTCACTCCTTCTGTTTGGCTGCCCAGGTTATGTTAGATGACGGTTCTATCAGTAATGGACGAGGTTTGACAATATGAACCACACCCTTGTTGATAAAAAATTTGAACAAAAGTGTTGGTAATGAGTACAAGAACTATTCGGTTATGTTGTTGTAGAATCTCTCTTTTATTCTATCTACAGAGACTCTTTCGTCGACTGCTCTTTCCTCACATAACTCATCAGTGATTCTTTCGAAGCACTCGAACAAATTTGTACGACATCCCCTTGTTAATTTTTGGAGTAACTTTTGGTCTTTAGTTTCTACCGTTTGATTCATCCAGTAGCTTATTTAAAGACTAAGGTATGGAGTCGACAAACTTATCATGTGCTTCAGAGAAGAAATTCTTTGTTTCTTGTGCAATAATCAATTTGTTTCTTCTAGCATAATTCTGCAAATAATTCACAATCTTACGTTCCCACCAGTTCTTAATATTGTGTACCGAGATCATCTAGTCATGGTCATTCCATATGTATATGTATCCCTGATAATGGAACCCATGTTGTAATCACTCATATTGTAAGGTTACCAATGATACACATAAAAAATCATATAACAATAATAGAACAAGAGATAGGAATGGTAGACAGAATAACAATTTATATTACTCAATACACATGTGGGTTTATACAACAAACCGAACTAAGTATCTATCTAGCTCAACATCCTATATATACATTTTTAAAATAGTTACAGTAACTACCTGTCAGTTCAACCAACTGAAATGACCTATGAGGTTGACCTAATCTACAATTACTTAACTAATGAGTCTAATCGGCTAGGTCGACTAGCTCCTCCAACACTAAGGTCCAAAATAGCTCGGAATCCCCTAGAAGTTTGTATACATGGTTATCTCTCAAATGGGTAGCTAAATTCACTTTCAAATCTCAAATAGGTGTCCATTCATTTCTCTTTAATGGGTATCTAAATCTACTTTAAAATTTGAATTTTAAGAAACTAGAAAAAATGCAACATTTTAGGCCTTCGTTTGACTAACTTTGACCGAGGTCCAAGATCTACTTTTACATTTGATTTCTAAGAAATTGGAAAAAAAGTTCAACCTTTTAGGCCTTGGTTTTACCAAGTTTGGCTAAGGTCCAAAATAGCTTGAAATCACCTAGAATTTTGTATGCATGGTTATGTCTCAAATGGATACCTAAAGTCACTTTCAAATTTCAATTACGATAAAGTCAAAAAATTAACATATATTAGACCTTTGCTTGGCCAACCTTGAATAACGACCAAAATGGCTCGAAATCTCACAAAAATAATGGTGTGCATGCTTCTCTCAAATGGGTATATAAGTCCACTTTCAAATTTCAATTATGAGAAAGTAGGAAACATGCAACTTTTTAGGGATTGGTTTGACTAACCTTGAATAAGGGCCAAAACAGATCAAAATCTCACAAAAATAAACATCCACACTTATCCCTCAAATGCATGCCTAGATCTACATTTAAATTTGAATTCTAAGAAATTGTGAAAAAGTGCAACATTTTAGGCCTTGGTTTGACAAAGTTTGATTGAGGTGAAAAATAGATTATAATCCAACAAAAATGTACATGCACGCTTATCTCTCAAAATGGGTACCAAAATCAACTTTAAATTTCAATTCTGAAAAAGTGGGGAAAATGTATCATTTTTGTGCCTTGTTTGACCAACATTGACTACAAACCAAAATAACTCAAAATATAGCAAGAATAAGTGTGCGTGCTTATATCTCTATAGGGTATATATATCTAGTTTTAAATTTTAATTCTCACAAAATGGGAAATTTGAAACTTATCTCTCAAATGGGTACTTAAAACTGCTTTGAAATTTCAATTCTGAAATTGGTTTGACCAACCTTGAATGAGGAGCAAAATAGCTCCAAATCTAACAAAAATAGGTTTCTATTCTTACCTCTCGAATGGGGATCTAAATCTACTTTAAAATTTGAATTTTGAGAAATTGGGAAAAATGCAATGCTTTAGCTTTGACTGAGGTCCAAAATAGCTCACAATCCCCCAAAAATCTACATGAAGGCTTATCCCTCAAATGGGTACCTCAATCCACTTTCAAATTTCAATTTCAGGAAAGTCAAGAAAAGTGCATCTTGTAGACCTTGGTTTGACCAAGGTTAATTGAGGGATAAGACAACTCAAAATATCACAAAATTGTTATTGCACGCTTATCTCTCAAAAGGGTGTCTAAATCTACTTTTAAATTGGAATTATAAAAAAATAAAAAAATCAACATTTTAGGCCTTGGTTTGACCAAGTTTGACTAACATCCAAAATAGCTCGAAATCCCCCAAAAATGTGCATGAATTCTTGTCTCTCAAATGGGTACCTAAATTCACTTTCAAATTTTTATTTTGAGAAAGTAAAAAAAAGTGCATCTTTGAGACCTTTGTTTGACCAACATTAACTAACGACCAAAATACCACAAAAATTCAAATAAATAGGTGTGCATGCATATCTCTCAAATGTGTATCTAGATATACTTTCAAATTTGAATTCTAAATAATTGGAAAATAGTGCAAATTTTGAGGCCTTTGTTTGACCAAGTTTGACTGAGGTCCAAAAATAGCTCAGAATCCACGAAAAATCAACATGCACACTTATATCTCAAATGGGTACATCATTTCACTTTTAAATTTCAACTTCCAAACATTAAAAAAAAATCATATGTTTTACCTTGGTTGAATCAACCTTGACTGAGGCCGAAAATAGATTAAAATCTCGCAAAAAATATTCCTACACACTTTCCTCTTAAATGGGTAGCTATATCTAATTTTAAATTTGGATTCTAAGAAAGTTTGAAAAAATGCAAATTTCTAGTCCTTAGTTTGACCAAGCTTGAAGGAGGTCAAAAATAGCTTAGAACCCCCCAAAAGTGTGTGTGCATTCTTATCTCTTAAATGGGTACCTAAATCCATTTTCAAATATCAATTTTGAGAAAGTCGACAAAAATCCATCAATTAGACCTTGGTTTGGCCAATCTTAATTTTTAGGAAGAAATAGCTTGAAATAATGCGGAAATGCACATGCACGTTTATCTTTTAAATGTGTTCCTAAGTTTAATTCCAAATATCAATCACAAGAAAGTGTTAAGTGCATATTTTTATGTCTTGGTTAGACCAAGCTTGATGATGGGCCAAAATAACTCAGACTCCTGCACAAATTAGCATGCACACTTATCTCTCAAATGGGTATCTAAACATATTTACAAATTTCAATTTTGAAAAACTTGGAAAAGGTGCAACTTTATTGGCCTTGGTTTGACCAAGGTTGATTAATTACCAACATGCACCTTTTTTGGCCTTGATTTGACCAACATTGACTACAAACCTATATAGTTTGAAATCTTGCAAGAATAGGTGTGCATGCTTATCACTTCATTGGGTATCTATATCTACTCTTAAATTTCAATTCTGACAAATTAGGAAAAGTCAATCTTTTTAGGCCTTTGTTTGACAAATTTTGGCTAAGGTAAAAGATAGCTCGAAAATCCCCCAAAAATCTACTTTCACTCTTATCTGTCAAATAGGTACCTAAATCCACTTTCAAATTTCAATTTCGAGAAAGTCAACAAAAGTGAATCTTTTCATCCTTGGTTTGACCAACCTTGAACGAGGGCCAAAATGGCTACAAATATCATATACTTAGGTGTCTATGTTGATCTCTTAAATGGGTATCTAAATCTACTTTAAAAGTAGAATTTTGAGAAATTGTAAAAACTACAACGTTTTTGGACTTGCTTTGACCAAGTTTGACTTAGGTCCAAAAGAAATCACAGTCCCCAAAATATCTACATGAGGGCTTAACTCTCAAATGGGTACCTCAATCCACTTTCGAATTTCAATTTCGGGAAAGTTAAGAAAAGTGCATCTTGTAGAGATTTCTTTGACCAAGGTTAACTGAGGGATAAAACAACTCGAAATCTCACAAAAATATTATTGCACGCTTATCTCTCAAATGGGTGTCTAAATTTAGTTTTAAATTGGAATTCTAAAAAATTCAAAAAATGCAACCTTTTAGGCCTTGGTTTGACTAAGGTCCAGAATAGCTTGGAATCCCTTAGAACTTTGTATGCATGGTTATCTCTCAAATTGGTACCTAAATTCAATTTCAAATCTCAAATAGGTGTCCATTCTTACATCTTGAATGTGTATCTAAATTTACTTTAAAATTTGAATTATAAGAAATTGGGAAAAATGCAACCTTTTGGTCCTCATCACAGGTTGGTCCAAAAATATGTGTGCACGCTTATCTCTGAAATGGGTATCTAAATCTACTTTTACATTTGATTTCTAAGAAATTGGAAAAATGTGCAACCTTTTAGGCCTTGGTTTGACCAAGTTTGACTAAGATCAAAAATAGCTTGGAATCCC
The DNA here is from genome assembly GCA_001517045.1 of Pseudotsuga menziesii. NCBI lineage: Eukaryota > Viridiplantae > Streptophyta > Pinopsida > Pinales > Pinaceae > Pseudotsuga > Pseudotsuga menziesii. Next base: position 1,443,106 of record LPNX010984811.1, read on the forward strand.
CTATATGTTTGTATTCATGGTTATCTCTCAAATGGATACCTAAATTCAATTTCAAATATCAAATATGTGTCCATTCTTTTCTCTTGAATGGGTATCTAAATCTAATTTAAAATTTGAATTTTAAGAAACTGGGAAAAATACAACATTTTCGGCCTTTGTAAGACCAAGTTTGGATGAGGCCCAAAATCTAGTTTTACATTTTGTTTCTATGAAATTGGAAAATATTTCAACCTTTTAGGCCTTGGTTTGACCAAGTTTGACTAAGGTCCAAAATAGATCGAAATCCGCTAGAATTATGTACACATAGTTATCTCTCAAATGGGTACCTATATTTACTTTCAAATTTCAATTATGTGAAAGCCAAAAAATTAACATATCTTAGACCTTTGCTTGACCAACCTTGAATAATGACCAAAATAGCTCGAAAATCTCACAAACAATGGTGTGCATGCTTGTCTCTCAAATGGGTATATAATCCCACTTTCAAATTCCAATCCTGAGAAAGTGGGAAACATGCGACTTTTTAGGGATTGGTTTTACCAACCTTGACTAAGGGCCAAAATAACTCAAAATATCACAAAACTAAACATCCACACTTATATCTCAAATGCATGTCCAAATCTACATTTAAATTTGAATTCTAAGAAATTGCGAAAAAGGTGCAATCTTTTACGCCTTGGTTTGACAAAGTTTGATTAAGGTGCAAAATAGCTTGTATTCCAAAAAAAATGTGCATGCACTCTTATCTCTCAAATAAGTACCAGAATCAACTTTAAATTTCAATTCCTAAAAGGTGGGAAACATGTAACTTTTTTATCCCTAGTGTGACCAACATTGGATAAAAACCAAAATAGCTAGAAATATATCAAGAATAAGTGTGCGTGCTTATCTCTCTATAGGGTATCTATATCTACTTTTAAATTTTAATTCTCACAAATTGGGAAAAGTGAAACTTATCTCTCAAATGGGTACCTAAATATGCCTTGAAATTTCAATTATGAACCTCATTTTGACCAACCTTGAATGAAATTATAGCTCCAAATCTGACAAAAATAGGTGCCCATTCTTACTTCTCGAATGGGTATCTAAATCTACTTTAAATTTTGAATTTTAAGAAATTGGGAAAAATGAAATGTTTTAGTTCTTCATTTAACCAAGTTTGGATGAGGTCCAAAATAGCTCACAATCACCAAAAAAACCTACATGAGGGCTTATCTCTCAAATGGGTACATAAATACACTTTTAAATTTCAATTTCGAGAAAGTCAAGAAAAGTACATCTTGTAGACCTTGGTTTGACCAAGGTTAATTGAGGGATAAAATAACTCAAAATCTTGCAAAAATATTATTTCACACGTATCTCTCAAATGGGTGTCTAAATCTACTTTTAAATTGGAATTCTAAAAAATTAAAAGAATGCAACATTTTAGGCCTTGGTTTGACCAACTTTGACTAAGGTCCAAAATAGCTCTGAATGCCCCAAAAATAGGCATGCATTATTATCTCTCAAATGGGTACCTAAATTCACTTTCAAATTTTTATTTTGAGAAAGTAAAAAAGTGCATCTCTTAGATGTTTGTTTTTCCAACATTGACTAATGACCAAAATAACACGAAATTTCCAAAAAATAGGTGTGCATGCATATCTGTGAAATGGGTATCTAAATCTACTTTTAAATTTGAATTCTAAAAAAATGGAAAGAATGCAACTTTTTAGGCCTTTGTTTTCCCAAGTTTGAATTAGGTCCAAAATAGCTTGGTATCCCCAAAAAATCAAAATGTACAATTAACTCTCAAATGGGTACATAAATCCAAGTTAATATTTCAACTTCAAAAAAGTAAAAAAAAGGTTCATCTCTTTTACCTTGGTTTGACCAACCTTGACTGCGGCCCAAAATATATTAAAATCTCACAAAAAGTATTCCTGCACACTTGCATTTTAAATGGGTATCTAAATCTAATTTTAAATTTGAATTCTAAGAAATTTTGAAAAAATGCAACTTTCTAGTCTTTAGTTTGACCAAGATTGAAGGAGGTTCAAAATAGCTCAGAATCCCCAAAAAATGTGTGTGCATGCTTATCTCTCAAATGGGTACCTAAATCCATTTCCAAAATTAATTTTGAGAAAGTCAACAAAAATCCATCTATTAGACCTTGGTTTGGTCGGCCTTGACTTTTAGATAGAAATTATAGTTCGAAATCATGTGAAAATGTGCATGCACATTTATCTTTTAAAAGTGCTCCTGAATTTAATTTCAAAAATCAATCACTAGAAAGTGTTAAGTCCAACTTTCTAATTCTTGGTTAGACCAAGCTTAAGGATGGGCCAATATAACTCATAATCCTTCACAAATCTACATGCACACTTATCTCTCAAATGGGTATCTAAACGTATTTACAAGTTTCAATTTTGAGAAACTGGTAAAATGTGCAACTTTATTGGTCTTGGTTTGACCAAGCTTGATCTATGACTAACATGCACCTTTTTTGGCCTTGATTTGACCAACATTGACTACAAACTAGAATACCTTGGAATCTTTTAAGAATAGATGTGCATGCTTATCACTCTATTGGGTATCTATATCCACTCTTAAATTTTAATTCTAACAAATTGGGAAAATATATTTTTTTTAGGAATTTGTTTGACCAAGTTTTGCTAAGGTCCAAAATAGCTCAAAAATCCCCCAAAAATCTACTTGCACTCTTATTTGTCCAATGGGTACCTACATCCACTTTCAAATTTCAATTCCAAGAAAGCTGACAAAAGTGCATCATTTCAACCTTGGTTTGACCAACCTTGAACGAGGGCCCAAATAGATCCAAATCCCATAAAAATAGTTTTCCATAATAATCTCTCAAATGGCTATCTAAATCTACTTTAAAATTTGAATTTTGAGAAATTAGAAAAAAATGCAACGTTTTAGGCCTTGGTTTGAGCAAGTTTGACCAGGGTTCAAAACAACTCGCAATTCCCCAAAAAACCACATGTAGGATTATCTCTCAAATGGGTTCCTAAATACAGTTTCAAATTTCAATTTCGAGAAAGTCAAGAAAAGGGCATTTTTCTTAGACCTTGGTTTTACCAACCTTAAATAAGGGCCAAAACAATTCGAAATATCACAAAAATATGAGTGCACGCCTATCTCTCAAATGGGTATTGTTAGAGGAGCTAGTTGGCTAAGCTGGCTAGACTCACTAATCGAATAATTGTATATTAGGTTGACATCATAGTTCCTCTCAGTTGGTTGAACCGACAGGTAGTTTCTGTAACTATTTTGTAAACATATATATATAGGTTGTTGAGCTAGACATATACTCGGTTCAGTTTGTTGTATGAACCCACATGTGTATTTAGTAATATAATATGTTATTATGTCTACCATTCTTGTCCCTTGTTGTATTATTGTTATATTATTATTTATGTGTATCATTGGTAACCTTTCAATCATATTAATTACAACATTGGTTCTTCTATCAGTGATACATATACTGATGAAATGACTATGACTAGATGATATCATAACAAGATATTAAGAAGTGGTGGGAACGTAAGATTGCGAATTATTTGCATAATTACTCTAGAAGAAACATACTAACTATTTCTCTGAAACACATGAAAATTTTGTCGAGTCCATCCCACAATCATTGAAGAAGCTAGTGGATGAAAAATATGGCAGGTGAGAATGAACGCTAGTTACTTCAGAAACTGACAAGGGGAGGCCGCACAAATTTGTTGAAGTAGTTCGAAAGAATTGTAGACTAATTCTGTGAAGAACATGCTGTCGAAGAAAGGGTCTATGTCGATAGTATCAAAGAGATATTCTACAACGACTTCACAAAACAATTTCTTTATTTGTTTTCGACACTTTTTTTCAAGTACCTGACCAACAAGGGTGCAAGACATATTGTCGAGCCTCATCCATTACTGATAGATCCACCAAGCAACACAGATTGGGCAGCCAAACAAGAGGAGTGGGAGAATTTTGTCCAAGAAAGAGAGTGGGAGTACTTTCTAAACAAATAGACAGATCCACTCAAGCTAACTAAAATCTTTCGGGTCGGCTATGGGGGGGTATCTGGTCATGTTTTGCAGTAGAGTAGAGAGATTCTAGTCGACTAATGAAGAAAAGGCCAATGCTAGCGATGAAAAGTCAGGCCAAGAAGGAGAAAAATAGAACAGTTACTCACAAAAGAACTTCGGATATACAGAATATAGAATGATAGAAGAGGAAAAAGAGAAGGGAAGAGATTAGAGAGAAGGATGCTTTGCTCCAACAAGGGAGAATGATGAATAGAGAAACATAGCAAGAATGAAATCCGCCAGAGTTGGGTCATGACCAAAAAGAAGAGGGAGTTGATGAATAATTGTGTCCAATGGAAGAAGACTTGTGGATAGAGCGTGGTAGAGCTCTCCAAGTTGGTATACCCCAGAATATCACACCTCATTCTCCATTAAATTCTATCCATAGTGCCCGAGTGTAGGATATTGTTCAAGATGATTTAGGGCTATGAGCTAGAAAATTAGATGTATTGAGTGAACTAGACAGTGAAGGAAATGATGTTGATCATCTTGTAATTCACCAACCGTAGGAAGGAAACTAGGTTACTTTTCAACCCTATCCATATAATCGCAGTATTCATCTACTATACTCAAATAAGGAAGATGCACCCCCCCAACCAATCACAGCTTCAGAAAACACACCGAATCAGTCGCAGTCACAAGTAAGGATACCCCAGTCTCAACAATTTACTTGGGTATCTTTCGAAGGAATTCAACCTCTAGTAAAAAATGGACCGAATGTTACAAAAAAATATTCCGACAGGAATGAAAGTGCGGTCGAAAATAGATGTGCAGAAAAATAAGTTACAGAAAGTAACCCACCACCACCACCTCCTCTTCCAGAAGAAGACATCGATGTTGAAGATATGGCACATGTGTCTGCACACATTCCCCTCTATGAGGGTGATAAATATCCCATATGACACTCGTTCGTCTGTGAATTGTCTTGGGAAGCAAATGTTGTTACTAATGAATATCGACAAATGGACCAGTTTACTGGTGCTCTGCGAAAGAGAGCACTAACATGGTACATGACGTATACAAAAAAAATGCCAAATTACACCAGAGCACAAATCAAACAATAGTTTATGTCATTCTTCAAGACACCAGATGCAAAACATATGGCAACAAAGAAGTTGAAAACTACAGTCCAGAAACTGACCGAAATAGTTTGGGATTATGATAAGAGATTCAAAAAATTACCAAGCCAGTTGGAGTATACCATAGATGAACAATTGCTAATCCAATGATTTGTTGCAGAAATCTTATAGAAAATCTGAATGCATATCCTACTAGAAAACTCCAACACTTATGATGATGCTTTAACTAAGGCGTTACACGTTGATATGGATGACGATTATCTCATAAACCCTGTTGATAGTCGCATTGGAGAACAACTGGAGATTATACAAATCAATATGGGAGATGATCCTCTAAGGCCATGAGGTCTGGTGCACTAAATACTCAATGACCGGGCATACAAAAGACTATTGTCAATAGGAAGAATGTCGAGAAGACGTCTGGTTCATTCAGTCGAAATGCTTTTGTGAAATTTTCCAGGATCACAACCTACATGTGACAAAATACTGTCCATATAGTATGAAGAACGAAAAATCTCGCTGGTGCGCAATATGTGAAGTCAAAATACATGCAACATCTGAATGTCAGCTAAACTTAAAGAACCAATAGAATTGTCACACAGTTTACTAGACAAACGATGTCACACAAAATGACAACAACAATAATAGAAGGAATAATAATGACCAGATCGAGCAGAGAAATCATAGGTATGACGACCGAAGATATGAGCGTCAGTATGACAAGAGTTGCATGGAGGATTTTTAGTTCGAGGCCGATACTTTGGGAATTAGGAGAATAGACCACGTCGACCTATCCAATGTTATGCGTGCTTAAACGAGGGACACTGACATGCTTAGTGTCCATACAAATATCGGGCTGATATTAAATTTTGTACAAGTTGTGGTTTCGGTGATCACTATTTAGAGAATTTCCCCACAATGCTTAAGAAAATCAAAAATAAGAAAAAAGTTAATGTCTTGTCAAGTGTCCAAAAATGTGATGTTATTCGTGCTAATAATTTGCAAATTGTTACTAGACAAGGTACTAAAATCAGCACTGATAATCCCAAAATAAATAAAATAAAGAATAAAGATGACTATCTTAACCCTGTTATACAAAAAAAATATATAATGATGCGTCAAACATATTCCAAGAATTATATGCACAAGAAGAAATTGATGATTCTCGACAAAAGATGTCTCAAGAATTAATTAATTTGATAAATATTGATAATTCTGTTGCAAAAGTAATCGATTTATTGTACAATATTAAGAATAAATATGGTGTAGACAAGCAAGACAAAAGCATATGTAGTATTAATAAAAAAGATAAAATTGATGTTGACCCATTAGTCGACTTGGAAATTGAAGGTTACCACGTCTGACAAGTCGTCCTCGACTTCAGATAGCAGGCAAACATTATGACTAGGGACACATGAGAACAATTACGTAAACCTTGACTTAACGAATCTAGCGTATACTTGAAGCTAATGGATCAAGGACTAATTAAACCCATTGGTGTCTAGAAGAATGTCGACACTACTATTAAAGGTATCACTACAAAATTTGACTTTGAGATTATTAATCATAAGGAAGGATTCAGTTCCTTTCCGGATTTAGTAGGCTGACGATGGGGTCGAAAGATGAAAGCATCAATTTCACTAGACAAAGAAAGAATAAAAATTAAAGGAAATGGGAAAAAAGTAATTGTCCCAATTCATCCATCTCAAGGAGAACCATGTAAGAACCTATAGATGAAGAATTCGATGTTAGGCAGTTGTACCAAATACAAAATAATGAGGATTATTCTAAACCAGACATATATGGAGAACTTCACTTAGGAAATCCAGATTCTATTGGGTATAATTCAGACGCAAAATTATACGATTGGGAAATGGAAAATTATGAATTGCAAGCAAGGGAATGTTGGAACATCCAAGTCATTCTGAAAAAACAAACACGACAATGTTTCTCTGTGTCTATAATTCCTAAAATATTTGAACAAAAGTTAGAGAATATCTATCCCTGTTTCCAATGAAAAAGGAAACATCAAGCCGACTGTCACATTAGAGGAAATTTCAACTCAAAATGGGCCTTTTAAATTTTATTCAAATTCCATGTCATCATATGTTAGCCAATGAAATTGCTTTAAATTTGAAATACTATATAGGTCTTAAACACTTTTTTAATATAAATTTGGGGATAGGTATCATAAAAAAAACTATTTTTTTTGTTTGTATTTTTGACATATCTCCCTGTGTTTTTACTCAAATTTCGATCGAGAGAGCTTGTTAGATGCGGAATTAAATTCTGCATCCAACGAGTACCCACTCGGCATACTTTTGACGGACCCCGCTACCCCAAAAACAAGAAATACCTTAAAAATGGAATGATCCCATCATCATTCCATTTTTCAGGTATTTCTTGTTTTTGGGGTAGCGGGGTCCGTCAAAAGTATATCGAGTGGGTACTCGTTGGATGCAGAATTTAATTCCGCATCCAACAAGCTCTCCCGATTGAAATTTGAGTAAAAACACAAGGAGATATGTCAAAAATACAAACAAAAAAGTAGTTTTTTTCTTTTCTTCCTCCAAAATTAATAAATATTATTTTATTATTTTAATTATTATTTTATTAGTTCATTTTAGGAGGCCCATTTTGAGTTGAAATTTCCTCTAATGCTTAGGTATAAAGAACGGGAATCCCCAATCCTTCACATCAAACAGGATCTAAAAATATAGGTGAACAAGGTCGACTTCAAAGTCTATTTGAAACATCTACGAGAAAAGCTGCTCAATGGTGGGATACCCACCAGTCGAGACTACAAACATGGTTGACAACTTCAATGTACTTTTTTGAAATATTTGGAGGAAGGAATCTAGCAAATCAATCACAAGTACTAGTCTTTACACAAGGCCAGAATTTTGAAAAGGAATGAAAAATATTGGGATATAACTATGAACGAATATGGATGCACCTATTCCCATCGACATTAAATGATTTACCAAAAAAATGGTACAAGATGGAAGAAGCACGAGGTGAAACGTTCTTATGGAATGAACTAAAAGGAAATTTTATCAAGGACTTCAAATTTATACTGAAATATGACCAACTAGTCAAAGCTACGATGCAAATATAAACATTTATAAAACCGACTATTAGTAGTATTTCGACTAAAAATCACAACCGACTGAACACCTCATGTCATAATATTCGGTTAACTAAAATACCACAGACGACAAGAATTTGACTAGAAACAGAACATACAAGTGGAAAAAGTTTTCAATGGAAATATGACCATCCTGAAACGACAAGACCAATACAAAAAATATTCAAAGTTGAAACAACAAAAAAAGAAGATCCTGAATGAATGACAACAAAATATTTCCCACCGGCATTTTCACAATTTAAAGAAGGAATTCAAAAAATTAACGAGTAAGGCACCAGAATAGATGGACACAAAGATTAAAATAAAAGAGGTCAACATTTCTAACAATGATAGACCTAAACTTGCAAAAATAGAAGATTATTGGAATGAAGAGAAAACAACAGAAATCGTCAACTTGCTAAAATAATTTCAATACATTTTCGCTTGGGACTATAAGGATCTCAAAGGATTAGTTCGAGAAATGGGAGAAATGAATATCGACATAAAACCTAATACAAAACCCATAACAAAACGGTCGTATAAACTTGCACATAAATATAAGGAAATGATGAAGAAAGAAGTTGACAATATGTTAGCAGTCGTAATTATCTATCCTATCGACCAGTCGAAATGGGAAATCCCAATGGTCGTGCAACCAAAGAAGCATGACCCGACACGACTAAGAATTTGTGTAGACTTCCGAGAACTCAGCAAAGTCACTCTTACAGACCCATTTGGGACTCTTTTCATAGATGAAATTATCAATGAAGTTGCAGGACATGAGTCTTACTCATTTGCAGACGGTTTCTCAGGATATAACCAAGTACCTATGGAAAAGGAAGACCAAAAGAAAACAACATTTGTATGTGAATTTGGTTCATTTGCCTACAAATTTATGCCATTGGGTATGAAGAATGCACCAGCTTTTTTTTCACAAATAGTGTTTAAAGCATATCAAGAATATATATATAAAACAATGGCTGTATATTTCGATGACTGGACAATTTACTCTATGTTAATAGATCACTGCAAATGGCTGAGATTGATGTTAGAAAGATGCCAACAAATCCAGTTATATCTTAATATAAAAAAATTGTATTTTCGTAACTTCTATAGGAACTCTAATAGGGCACATTGTGTGTAAAGAAGGTATTAAGGCCGACTTCGCTAAATTTAAAATAATTCTCGACTTAAAACCACCAATAAATCCAAAAAAAGTAAGAATCTTATTGGGGAATACAGGGTATTACATAAAATTTATTCGACACTATTCAGACATGACATATCCCTTAGAAGAATTATTAAAAGAGAATCAAGAATATGAATGGACTGAAGAATGTGATACATCCTTTGACATCTTAAAGAAAAAACTAGTCGAAGCACCTTACAATTTCTGAATTGGTCGATAAAATTTCATGTAGATATTGACGCATCCGGCATAACAATCAGTGTGATATTAACACAACCAGGAGATGACAGCATGGATTATCCAATTGTATATAGTAACATAAAACTAAATAAATCCAAAGGAAACCACTTGAAAACAGAAAGGGAAGCACTAGGAATGGTCTTCGCACTTCAGAAGTGTCGCCATTACTTGCTAGCTAATCCCTTTGTGTTTTACACTGACCACCAAGGACTAAAGTAATTAGTTAATAAACCTTTGCATCATGGTAGAATATGTCGATGGTTACTATTATTTCAGGAATTTGAATTCGAATTTATAGTTCAACCAGGGAAAGAAAATGTCGGACCTGACCACTTGTAGAGAATCGATACAAGCGAAGAACCATATGGGATAGAATATGACCTACCAGATGCACATCTATTTTGAATTGAAGTTGTACCCTCTGAATTAGCAGAAATAACCCAATTCCTAGAAAATAGACAAGCACCAAAAGAAATGAGTAATAAAAAGAAGAAAACCTTAGCAATGAAAGTTGCACCTTATAATATAATAAACGAGTTTCTCTATAAACTAGGTTTACACGAGGTACTCTATCGCTGCATTTTGGATCATGAAAGAGAAATTATAATGCATAAATCACATTATTTCCCAACTAGGGGTTATTTTCAATCAGACACAACTACAAAGAAAATCCAACAGTCAGGATTATGGTGGTCGAAATTATACCAAGATTGTTGAAGATTTGTAAGAAAATGTGACTGTTTCCAATGAATAGATCGACCTCTACCAAGAACTGAAATGCCTTTAATATCAGTAAAACCAAGTCTAACATTAGAAATTTGGGCAATTAACTTTATAGGACCATTTCCAATACTAGATAGAAGGTCAGAAGCACGGTATATTATTACAACAGTCGAATATGTCACTAAGTGGGAAGATGCAGAACCTGTCGAAACCTACACAAGTGAGGTAGCCATGAAATTTATATATGAGAATATTATTACTAGATTTTGTTTTCCACTGACCTTGATCAGTGATCAGGGGTCACATTTTGTAAACAAAGCAATTCCAACTTTGACAAAATAGTTTAAAATTGATCATCGTAAAAGTACAGCTTATCATCCACAATCCAATGGTGCAATCGAAGCTTTTAACAAAACATTAAATAGAGGCCTCCCAAAAATATGTAATACCGAAAAATATGATTGGAACTAAAAACTTCTCGCTAACTTATGGGCATACAAAACATCTTATTAGCAATCGACATATCAAACATCGTTCTGAATTATTTATGAACAGGAAGCAGTCGTTCCTTTGCACTTTCGACAACACACTCCTACAGTTGCCGACATATTACACATTAATGTTGAAGATGCTAGGAAAGAGTGATTAACACAATTATCTAATATAGAAGAGAATCAATTGATTGAAATGCAACATCAAGAGATACAAAAACAACAACAAAAGGCCTGACATGATCAAAATATTAAAAATAAAAACTTGTCGGTTGGGGACCTTACGTTGTTATATAATATTTGAGTAAAAGGAAAACCTAAGAAATTACATACATAATGGATGGGACCATACATTGTCAAATAAATCAATGCTAATGGATCAGTCCAACTGAAAACGTTACAAGGTAGTGTATTGCAGAAACTTGTTAATGGTGCCTGACTAAAACGCTCAAAAAAAGGGTTATATAACTGATCGCAAAAATTGAAAAACAAAATCATCAAACTATAAAAACCTAAAAAAATCAGCAAAGAAAACAATACATCAAAACAAAATGACAGGACCTTGGATGAACTCTCAGGAAGGAAGTAGCAGATTATAGTTTGAAAGATATAACCATCGACATCATCGACATGATGAATACCGAGCATTCTGATGACATCATCGACATAGAGAATACTGAGCATTCCACCGACATAATCACGACTTCGACACGCATCGACATAAAGAACCAACGATCCAATCAGGTAATGATGATTTTCAACATAGGGAGCGCAAAATAAAACATGCATTAAAATAAAACTTGACGGACCATCGTCCACAGTCAAATCCGCCATTAAAATAGAAATCAATACATCCATCTCATACGCCTTTTTTCGCTCCAATTATATCCACCATAAATACTGCACCATATGAGGCACCAATTATCTCATTCTATGAAGAGCTAGAAAATTAGAGCAACCGAAACCTTGAGACCAATCTACCTATGTGCGAACCATAGAATTCAACTAACATAATGGAACCCAAAAATAAAACTACAATATTTGCAACAAATAAAATGAAAGCGCTAGAAAACGATATCACTCCTTTGGTACAACGACTGCATAACATTTGTAGTGCAAAATTTATAGAAACATCATGGGTAATATTAGCTAAGGAAATCAAGGGTTGGGCATATAGAGATGGAAAAATGACGAAAGAAGCTCAAAAGGTAAATGCAAGCACAATCCTTCGATATATGAATGCACCTCTAATGGACAGCTTTGTGGAAACAAAGACATAATTACATAGTTCATTGTTAGCAGATATCACAATGGTAGGTTCTACTTTGACAGACCCGTTGAAATATCTGGCGACATGATCTATAGGATTACCGATCTATCGAGCAAAAGAGAACCTATACCTGTGAGTTTAAAACTAGGCCTAGTGGAAAAGCTAGCATGAAATGCAGGAGGAAAGAATTCAAAGGGATTAATGATTAACCAAATCCAATATACCACACCAAAGATAGATGCGAATATTATTTCTGTAGGTCTGACAATTACAGGACGAGGTTCCAACTTAAAACTGGACATGTTGGAAGCAGTGATGAACGTAGCAGAAAAAGGGAAACTCTATCAGTGGGCAGAACACCTAACAGAAATTATTAAGCACAGAAATGATTGGGGAGAGCACCCCAATCATATTTCATTCTTTAATCATTTGGATTGTAATGTACCATCTTCGACCTGTCAGAGACGAGGAGTTTAATGAACTAAAAAGAATCGCCATGTGGAACTTCAAGTCTTTTTCAATAACTAGTTATCGACTGGGAGAAAATAAGACCAAGATTTGGTTGGATACATGGTTCCAGAATTTAAAGATTAAAATGACCAGATGGAGGGCACCACAAAATATCCACTGATGTCTGCCACCAAATTCACACATTCAGCTCGAACTGGACTACACATCAATTTGGTACCTACAAGGGATGGAGGGACTTCTATCCATCAGTTGAAGAAATTTTTGTCAAACTTAGTCGATAGTCTAACACCAAGTTAGACATACCACCAATAGCAAGGAAGGTTAACCAACCTATCATCGAAACCTTGACTGATCAGGAGAAGGAAGAAGATTATGAAGTTCGACTTCATATCAACACATTTACTCTTGATAATACAAGCACTGGTGAAATCAACCCACTAGGGGTCTCCATATTACCAACAACACAATAGATAGAGGAGGTGGCAGTACTGATAGATGAAGGTACCCAATATGACACCCCTATTCTAGAGTATGCAACGACAAAAGAAAAATACATCATTTAGTTGATGAGATAAGTAAGGATCTATATAAAATGAAGAAACTAGTGAAAGGAAAAGGAAAGCGCTAGCTTATACTTCAAGAAACATCAGACGATGAAAACTAAGAGATATATGCTAGTGAAACACAGATTCTGGATGCTACTGCAAAAAATAAAATACCAGTCAATGAACAGTTCAAAAAGTTCATCTCAAAAGAATAAAAACAAAGTCAATCAAAATTAAATAAAGAAAAAATCATTACCCCACCTGCTGTCGATCCATTTGACCTCACCCACACTCCACCACTACCATCCCCAACCCAAATAGTCAAAGAAGTTTCACCAACTTCGAAAACCATTACAACAACAACCTCCATAAACCCATATTTACAAGCATTACCAGAAAACCTTCGTACCAGAGTAGACAAAGACATTGACCTTCATGATTTCATTAACCAACTTCCATATATTTTCCCCAAAGTTCAACAAATAATGATAATGAAACTAGTTATCACTTCAGACACCCCACAACATATTCTATCCCTTCCACCACCTCCCATCCAACCAAAAACTTCTGCATCGAAAACAGAAGTTGTGGGACATGTCAAATCCACTTTCTAGAGAAATACGGATCAAACCGTCAAAATTGTGGTAGAGCAAGTCTCTTCATTCATTCCAAAACCCATTGAAACCCCCCAACTTCCTAACTCAACTGATGAAGAAGTTGAACCTACCATTTCAGAGGAGATTTCGAAGTAGATGACCCGACCAAACCAACAGTTATCAAAGAGATGGCCAAAAATATTGACTTGGTAGAAGATGGTGAAGTAGTCAAAACGACTGCACCTATCGATGACTCTGTACTGACATGTTCCATCCAAACTTTTCTACCACCAATTTTTGAGCAACCACCACCCCTCCCTTTACCAACACCACCTCCACAAGCATCACCTATCAACCCCCCAATAGAAATACATCCTGTGAACCCTATCGTATCTATCAGAACTACAGAACAAATAGAGGATACACCTCCACCAACAGAAGAAACTGAAATAAAAAATAGAGAATAGGAGCAGAGGAGAATAAAAGAAATAAAAGAAAGGAAGAAGCAAGAAAAAGAGAACCAGAAATAGCTACAATAGGCTCAACAACAAATACCATCAATGATTCACCTGGCTCAATTAGGATCGACAACAACAATCAACACACAAAAGTAAAGAGAAGAGGACCTAGACCTTTTGGTCGACACAATCAATAAAGAGTCAATAATTAGAATAGAGAAAATAAAATAACAATTAGAAAAAATAAAGACAGAGGAGACCAAATTCCTAACAAGGTGTGAAAATATGGCAAAGCAATTCATCACAGTCCCAGAAGGGGCCGAAACAAAAAAACCTTTAGACAAAGCATACCAACTATTTAAAAGTGTCATGTCTAAAATTCAAACAAAACTACAAGAAAGGAGAGAAGAATAGGTAGAAGAGACTACTATGTTATTGAGAAATCAGTATACAACATCTTCAGCAGCCTACAATGTGCTGAGAGAGCATACCACAGAATCCAATGTGACAGAGGAAGTATTGATAAATTGGTTCTCGTACTATTTCCAGTTGTTTCAGTAGGTACAGACTACTCGTGATGTCATTAGTTCACTGCAGAGCCATCAAGAAAGCACAAAAGCAATGGTGCAAACAATCCAGGACCACATCGTGCTAGAAATGGCAAAACTAGAAAAATTGAATAAACAAGGACATTAATGGATTAACCAAGCCAAACCAAGCCTCGTTAGCCTCGACAAGATCCACCCTTATATGAAAATATTACTTGAGGTTGCTAAAGAAAAATGAAATCTTCTAGGAACTGACATGAGAAATATCTTTAACATAGACATACATCAAAAGATAGAGAATTTTTTGAGTCTCACTAATTTAACCATAGACATCCAAAAGGAACTTCGCACTTGGGAGGAATTCCAACATCAAATTTCAACTACTGCAGAAGCTATTGTGGAAGTCCGTGTTCAAAACAAACTATATATCAAGTGGCACAACCCATAAAAAAACATTATAGAACTACTCAAGACAACATTTTTGTCACCTCCCTGTTTCTTCGGCACGAAGAAATATTTTTTGTTGGGGGAGATGTTGGAGGATATAGTCAGTCACCTAAGCCAACTAGACTCACTAGTCGACTAATTGTAGATTAGGTCGACCTCATAGGTCGTGTCAATTGCTTGAATCCACGGGTAGTTTCTGTAACTATTTTATAAACATATATATATGATGTTGAGCCAGATAGGTACTCGGTTCGGTTTGTTATATGAACCCACATGTGTATTGAGTAATATAATCTGTTATTATGTCTACCATTCTTGTCTCTTGTTATTCTATTTTTGTATGATTATTTATGTGCATCACTGGTAACTTTGCGATCTGATTGATTACAACACGTATATAAATCTACTTTTACATTTGATTTCTAATAAATTGGAAAAAAAGTGCAACCTTTTAGGCATTGGTTTCACCAAGTTTGACTAAGGTCCAAAATAACTTGAAATCCTATAGAAGTTTGTATGCATGGTTATCTCTCAAATGGGTACCTAAATTCACTTTCAAATTTTAATTACGTGAAAGTAAAAAAAATAGCGTCTCTAAGACCTTTGCTTGATAAACCTTGAATAATAACCAAAATATCTAGAAATCTCACAAAAAAAGGTGTGCAGGCTTGTCTCTCAAATGCGTATTTAAATCTACTTTCAAATTTTAATTATGATAAAGTGAGCAACATGCGAATTTTTAGGGATTGGTTTGACCAACCTTGAATAAGGGCCAAAATAGCTCAAAATCTCACAAAAATAAACATCTAAACTTATCTCTCAAATACATGTCTAAATCTACATTCAAATTCTAATTCTAAGAAATTGCAAAAAAGTGCTACCTTTTAGGCCTTGGTTTGATAAAGTTTGATTGAGGAGCAAAATAGCTTGCAGTCCAACAAGAATGTATGTGCACGCTTATCTCTCAAATGAGTACCAGAATCAACTTTAAATTTCAATTTAGATAAAGTGGGCAACATGTAACATTTTTGGCCTTCGTTTGACCAAGATTGTTGACAAACCAAAATAGCTCCAAATATAGCAAGAATAAGTGTGTGTGCTTATCTCTCTATAGAGTATCTATATATACTTTAAATTTTAGTTTTGACAAATTGGGAAAAATGAAACTTATCTCTCAAATAGGTACCTAAATCTGCTTTGAAATTTCAATTATCAACCTTGGTTTTACCAACCTTGAATGAGGACAAAAATAGCTCCAAATCTGACAAAAACAGGTGTCCATTCTTACCTCTCGAATGGGTATCTAAATCTACTTTAAAATTTTCATTTAAGAAATTAGAAAAAATGCAATGTTTTAGGCCTTCGTTTCACCAAGTTGAACTGAGGTCCAAAATAGCTTACAATCCCCAAAAAATCTACATGAGAGCTTATCTCTCAAATGGGTACCTAAATCCACTTTCAAATTTCAATTTCAAGAAAGTCAAGAAAAGTGCATCTTGTAGACCTTGGTTTGACCAACATTAACTTAGGGAAAAAATAACTCGAAATCTCGCAAAAATATGTTTACACACATATCTCTCAAATGGGTGTCTAAATCTACTTTTAAATTTGAATTCTATTTTTTTTTAAAGTGAAACCTTTTAGGCCTTGATTTGACCAAGTTTGACTAAGGTCCAAAATAGCTTGGAATCCCCAAAAATATCTACATGCATTCTTTTGTATCAAATGGGTACCTAAATTTACTTTCAAATTTTAATTTTGAGAAAGTTAAAAAAATGCATCTCCTAGACCTTTGTTTGACCAACCTTGTCTAACAACAAAAATAACATGAAATTTCAAAAAAATAGGTGTTTATGCATATCTCTAAAATGGGTATCTAAATCTAATTTCATATTTGAATTCTAAAAAATTGGTAAAAAGTGCAACTTTTTAGGCCTTTGTTTGGCAAAGTTTAACTGAGATCCAAAATAGCTTGGAATTATTAATTCTTGCACATGATCTAGGAACTAAGATTCAATCTCATCAAAGAATTATTAACAAATACTCATGAATTGGAAAATAGCTGGAATACCAAATAGGTTTCCTCTCTGTATATTATATGAACAATAAAGGATTACAATACCATGCATGAGCAATGGTTTAACTCAATGAAGAATTCGAATACCTAAGGGACAATTCGAATTCAATGAGTGAGTCTAGCTTAACTGACTCTTTGCCATGAAATCTCACTCAGTTAACCACTTGACCAAAACCCTAATTGACTCACCAAACCCTAACTGAAGTTGGAGTGCAATAAATGACTGAATCTCAACTGAAGGAGATCAAACACATGTCATAGCAATCCAATCATCAAGTGCTAGTACTGCATGACTCCAATAAACCCTGATGAGGTTAACTGAAGCTAAACTGACCATCAGAAGTTGATGAAGGTGCCTTGTTCACTCCAGTTCATTAAAATAATATTAAATAATCATTAAATAATTATTAAATAATATATTTAATGCATGGAGGCGCCTTAACTGACTGT
>LPNX010984811.1:1461141-1525355 GCA_001517045.1 Pseudotsuga menziesii
ATGCGAACCTCTGAATCCAAACTAAATGAATATGTCTGGAGGAATCTTCCACTTTGGAAGAAAAACAATGCACTCAATTAAATCAGAAATATAAGCAGCTGCACGGTGAAAACTGAACCCATGTAGAGCAACTGAAATCATCTGAAGAGAGAGAAAAGGTTCTTGAGGATTCAAACCATGTGTGGAACACTCAAGAAACTGATATGTTGCAGCCTTGAACAGAAAACCATGACTGGTAAAATAAGCCCCAAATCTTAGGAGCAAGTGTCCATGCGGATGCAGAATGTCTTCCTCTTTGCTTGTTCTGTGAGGAGATGAGCATGTGACCAAAGGTAGAGAATCCCTGGGAATGTGGAGAGCGAATGCTTGAGATCCATAATCTGATATAGATTCTGAAATATCTAATGATTCACAAAATAAAATATCAGCAACCTCATAAGAGGAAACTAACACCAAATCCCCAGCAGCAAAATTGAAGAACTACGGTACTTGATTTTTCACACCGGAATTGGTGAGAGCAGCTACAAGCATGGCTGAAAGCTCTTGGATTTTAAAATATGAACAAAATAATATCAGATCAGAATGTAAATCAGATCTAAATAAGTTCACAACAGATCCAAAACTATGAAATCAAATCAAATCCCCAGCAGTAGTTTTGTAGGAGACTTGCGGTACTTGTTTCTTCACACCGTTGATGAGAACAACTACAAGCAGTACTGAAGGTTTATGAACCTAAAATTTTGAACCAAGAAATATCAGATCATATCCAAATAAGATCATATCAGATCCAATAAGGTTCATATCAGATCCAGAATTATGGTCAACCGAGACGGTGGATGCATAGTTTTCTTCTTCTTCAAAATTCTGAATTTTGGTGCATGCAATCCTGCAGGAATTTGCTGGAAGATATAGATCATGGGGAGTGAATGGATCACTCCGGAAATCTGATATTTCTTCCAAAATATCCAAGGTATCACATATTTTCACACCAGTAGCAACATTAGAGGGAGAAAAATCAAATTTCTCTTCACTTTCGGAAGCAATTACTGGTAAATTTTGCACAGAATTCAAAGGAAAATCACCGGTGAATGTTTGCATGGAAGTGTAGCAGCATTTTTCTTCAATATCAGATATTTGAATGTCTTCTTCTGTTTCAGAAATATGAGAAGATGAGATATCAGAGATCTCATGAACTTCCGGAGCATCAGGAGAAGGAGTCACTTCATGGAGACTTTCTTCAATTTGAATTGAATGTGTAGAAGATTCTGCTTCATCTTCATCTTGAACAAATTCATCAGAGAGAGTAGTGGCTGAGAGTTTTGAGTGAAGAAATCTTGTGGTGCTGGCTGTAATTTCCAAAGTACTATTATGATCCTCATTGTGCTTACCATAGGTTCTGTCCAATTTTGTCCAGAGATCCTTTGGGTATTCAATAGAACCAACAAAAAAGTACAAGCTATCAGAAAGGGCCAGACATATTGCTCCAAAAGCTCTGTCACCGTCATTTAGCCAGTCATTCTCATTCTCATAAGACTCTCTTCCAATTCCAATAGACACCTCATAGAGACCTCGTCTCTTGAGATATGCAATCATCTTCAACTTCCATTCTGAATAGCTTGTGAATGGGGTGAGAAGAGGGATTGATGAGTCGATTCGAAGTTGTACCTGTTAAGACCTGCAAATCAAAACAAAAGGGGCACCATAAGGTCGGATTGAGCTATTGCTCAAATTTCATGGAGAAATCTATCAAAAAGCTTGTTCTTGAGAGATTGATCTTCGTCCCACCGTAAGCTATGATACCATATTAATTCTTGCACATGATCTAGGAACTAAGATTCAATCTCATCAAAGAATTATTAACAAATACTCATGAATTGGAAAATAACTGGAATACCAAATAGGTTTCCTCTCTGTATATTATATGAACAATAAAGGATTACAATACCATNATGATCGTAATTAATGCTCCACTGATGTCAATTAAACTTAGGATAGTGGTTTAACTAGGCCAATTTGACCGAAGGAGTGAGTATGAAGGTAAATGTCTCCAACAGGAATCCCCAAAACCTCAACATGCACACTTATCTCTCAAATGGGTACATAAAACCACTTTCAAATTTCAACTTCAATAAAGTCATAAAACGTTCATCTCTTTTACCTTCGTTTGACCAACCATGACTGAGGAAAAAAATATATTAAAATATCACAAAAAATATTCCTACACTCTTGTCTCTTAAATGGGTATCTAAATCTAATTTTAAATTTGAATTCTAAGAAATTTGGAAAAAAAATGCAACTTTATAGTCCTTAGTTTGACCAAGCTTGAAGGAGGTTCAAAATAGCTCAAAATCCCCCAAAACTATGTGCACATTTTTATCTCTCAAATGGGTACATAAATCCATTTCCAAATATCAATTTCGAGAAATTCGACAAAAATCCATCTAATAGACCTTGGTATGGCCAACCTTGACTTTTAAGAAGAAATAGCTTGAAATCATGCGAAGATGCGCATGCACATTTATCTTTTAAATGTGTTCCTAAATTTAATTTCAAATATCAATCACAAGAAAGTGTTAAGTACAACTTTTTAATTCTTGGTTATACTAAGCTTAACGATGGGCCAAAATAACTCAGAATCCTGCACAAATATACGTGCACACTTATCTCTCAAATTGGTAGCTAAACGTATTTACAAATTTCAATTTTGAGAAACTGGGAAAAGGTGAAACTTTATTGGCCTTGGTTTGACCAACCTTGATTTTTTATCAACATGCACGTTTTTAGGCCTTGATTTGATCAATATTGACTACAAATTAAAATAGCTCGAAAACTTGCAAGAATAGGTGTGGACGCTTATCACTTTATTGGGTATCTATATCTACTCTTAATTTTTAATTCTGACAAATTGGTAAAAGTGAAACTTTTTAGGCCTTTGTTTAACCAAGTTTGTCTAAGCTCCAAAATAGCTCGAAAATACCCCAAAAGTCTACTTGGACTCTTATCTGTCAAATGGGTACCTAAATCCACTTTCAAATTTCAATTTCAAGAAAGTCGACAATAGTGCATATTTTCAACCTTGGTTTGACCAACCTTGAAAGAGGGCCAAAATATCTCCAAATATCATAAAAATAAGTGTCCATGCTTATCTCTCAAATGGGTATCTAAATCTACTTTAAAATTTGAAGTTTGAGAAATTGGAAAAAAGCAAGATTTTAGGCCTTGGTTTGACCAAGTTTGACTGAGGTCGAAAACAACTCGCAATCCCTAGAAAATATACATGTAGGATTATCTCTCAAATGGGTACCTAAATATAGTTTCAAATTTCAACTTAGTTAAAGTCAATAAAAGTGCATTTTTTAGATCTTGGTTTGACCAACCTTAACTAAGGGCCAAAATAACTAGAAGTACCACAAAAATATGTGTGCACACTTATCTCTCAAGTGATCATCGAAATCTACTTTTACATTTCATTTCTAAGAAATTGGAAAAAAGAGCAACATTTTAGGCATTGGTTTGACCAAGTTTGACAAAGGTCCAAAAAGTGCATCTCTTAGACCTTTATTTGTCCAACCTTGACTAACGACCAAAATAACATGGAATTTCAAAAAAATACGTGTGCATGCATATCTCTCAAATGGGTATCTAAATCTACTTTCATATTTTAATTCTAAAAAATTGGAAAAAAATGCAACTTTTTAGGTCTTTGTTTGACCAAGTATAACTGAGGTCCAAAATAGCTCAAAATTTCAAAAAATCAACATGCACACTTATCTCTCAAATGGGTACATAAATCCACTTTATTATTTCAACTTCAAAAATGTCAGAAAAAGTGCATCTCTTTTACCTTGGTTTGACCAATCTTGACTGATGCCCAAACTAGACTAAAATCTCGCAAAAATCATTCCTATACACGAGTATCTTAAATGGGTATCTAAATCTAGTTTTAAATTTGAATTCTAAGAAAGTTGGAAAAAGCGCAACTTTCTAGTCCTTAGTTTGACCAAGATTGGAGGTCCAAAATAGCTTAGAATCCACCAAACGAGTGTGTAAATTCTTATCTTTCAAATGGGTACCTAAATCCATTTTCAAATATCAGTTTTCAGAAATTCGACAAAAATCTATCGATTAAACCTTGGTTTAGCCAACTTTGACTTTTAGGCAGAAATAGCTCAAAATCATGTGAAAATGGGAATGCACGTTTATCTTTTAAATGTGTTCCCAAATTTAATTTCAAATATCAAGCACAAGAAAGTGTTAAGTACAACTTTTTAAATCTTGGTTAGACCAAGCTTGACGATAGGCCAAAATAATGCAGAATCTTGCACAAATCTACATGCAATCTGATCTCTCAAATGGGTATCTAAACGTATTTACTAGTTTCAATTTTGAGAAACTGGGAAAAGGTGCAACTTTATTGGGCTTTGTTTTACCAATCTTGATCTATGACCAACAAGCACCTTTTTTAGCCTTGATTTGACCAACATTGACTACAAGCTAAAATAGCTCGAAATCGTGCAAGAATAGGTGTGCATTCTTATCACTCTATTGGGTATTTATATCTACTCTTAAATTTTAATTCTGACAAATCGGGAGAAGTGGAACTTTTTAAGCCTTAGTTTTACCAAGTTTGGCTAAGGTCCAAAATAGCTCGAAAATTCCCCAGAAATCTGATTCCACTCTTATCTATCAAACGAGTACCTAAATCCACTTTCAAATTTCAATTTCGAGAAAGTTGATAAAAGTGCATCTTTAAAACCTTGGGTTTACCAACCTTAAACGAGGACGAAATAGATCCAAATCTCATAAAAAATAGGTGTCCATGCTTATCTCTCAAATGGGCATCTAAATATACTTTAAAATTTGAAGTTTGAGAAATTGGCAAAAATGCAACGTTTTAGGCCTCAGTTTGACCAAGTTTGACCAAGGTACAAAATAGCTCGCAATCCCCAAAAAATATACATGTAGGATTACCTCTCAAATTGGTACCTAAATACAGTTTCAAATTTCAATTTCGAGAAAGTCAAGAAAGGTGCATTTCTGGGGCCAAAATAACTTGAAATCTCAAAACATTTATGTGGACACATGCACACTTATTCTTGTTATATTTAAGTCTTACATGCACAATAAAGTGGTAATAAAGTGTTAAATGCAACTTTTTAATTCTTGGTTAGAACAAGATTGACGATGGGCCAAAATAACTCAGAATACTGCACAAATATGCATGCACACATTTCTCTCAAATATGTATCTAAACGTATTTACATATTTCAATTTTGAGAAACTAGGAAAAGGTGAAAATTTATTGGGCTTGGTTTCACCATGCTTGATCTGTGACCAACATGCACCTTTTTGGCCTTGATTTGACTAACATTAAGTACAAACTAAAATAGCTCAAAATATTGCAAGAATATGTGTGCATGGTTATCACTCTATTGGGTATCTATATCTACTCTTAAATTTTAATACTGACAAATTGGGATAAGTGAAACTTTTTAGGCCTTTGTTTGACCAAGTTTGATTAAGGTCCCAAATAGCTCGAAAATACCCCAAAAATATACTTTCGCTCTTATTTGTCAAATGGGTATCTAAATCCACTTTCAAATTTCAATTCCGAGAAAGTCAGCAAAAGTGCACCTTTTCAACCTTGGTTTGACCAACCTTGAATGAGGGCCAAAATATATACAAATATCTTAAAAATAGGTGTCCATGCTTATCTCTCAAATGGGTATCTAAATCTAAGTTAAAATTTGAATTTTGATAAATTGGAAAAAATGCAACATCTTAGGACTTGGTTTCACCATGTTTGACAGAGGTCCAAAATAGCTCGCAATCCCCAAAAAATATACGTGTCGTCTTATCTCTCAAATGGGTACCTAACTCACGGGGAATTCACTTAGTGAACCTGTCACATAGCACGTGCGATCATGGGATATTAAAGAATACCCTTAATTTCCAAAGATATTGACCCAAAATATTTTTATTGAAACCCCCTCCCAATACTTAAAACCTCCTCCCCACCCATTTTTATACCTCAATCATTATAAACCACCCTACCCACCCCCACCTTAAACCCCTCATCCCCCCCAATACATGCAATTATATTGGTTCAATTTTTGATAATTTTAAAACCCACAATATGAACTAATGTGATAGGATATTGGTCAACAAGTGAAGCCCCCGTGACCTAACTACAGTTTCAAATTTAAATTTCAAGAAAGTCAAGAAATGTGCATTTCTTAGACCTTGGCTTAACAAACCTTAACTAACTGCCAAAATAACTTGAAATATCGCAAAAATATGTGTGCATGCTTATCTCTCAAATGGGTATCTAAATCTACTTTTACATTTGATTTCTAAGAAATTGGAAAAAAGTGCAAACTTTTAGGCCTTGGATTGACCGAGTTTGACTAAGGTCCAAAATAGCTTGGAATCCCCTAGAAGTTTGTGTGCATGGTTATCTCTCGAATGGTACCTAAATTCACTTTCAAATTTCAATTACGAGAAAGTCGAAAAAATATCATCTCCTAGACCTTTCCTTGACCAAGGCTTGAATAACGATAAAAACAACTCAAAATCTCACAAAAAAATGTGTGCTTGCTTTTCTCTCAATGGGGTATATAAATCTACTTTCAAATTTCAATTATGTGAAAGTGGAAAACATGCGACGTTTTAGGGATTGGGTTGACAAACCTTGGCTAAGGGACAAAATAGCTCAAAATCTAAAAAAAATAAACATCCACACTTATCTCTCAAATGCATGTCTAAATATATATTTAAATTTGAATTCTAAGAAATTGCGAAAAGTGCAACCTTTTAGGCCTTCGTTTGACAAAGTTTGATTGAGGTGTGAAATAACTTGTAATCCAACAAAAATGTACGTGCACACTTATCTCTCAAATGGGTACCAGAATCAACCTTAAATATCAATTCCGAGAAAGTGGACAACATGTAACTTTTTTGTCCTTGGTTTGACCAACATTGACTACATTCCAAAATAGCTCAAAATCTAGCAAGATACGTGTGTGTGCTTATGTCTCTATAGGGTATCTATATCTATATCTGTAGGATTATCTCTCAAATTGGTACCTATTTTGAGAAAGGATTATTTCAATTTTGAGAAAGTCAAGAAAAGTACATTTCTTATACCTTAGTTTGACCAACCTTAACTAAAGACAAAAATAACTCAAAATCTTGCAAAAATATGTGTGCATGCTTATCTCTCAAATGGGTATCTAAATCTACATTTACTTTTGATTTATAAGAAATTGGACAAAAAGTGCATCCTTTTAGGCCTTGGTTTGACCAAGTTTGACAAATATCCAAACTATATAGGAATCCCCTAAGCATTTGTATGCATGGTTATCTCTCAAATGGGTACCTAAATTCAATTCCAAATCTCAAATAGGTGTCCATTCTTACCTTTCAAATGGGTATCTAAATCTACTTTATAATTTGAATTTTAAGAAATTGGAAAAATGCAACGTTTTAGGCCTTCATTTAACCAAGTTTGAATGAGGTCCAAAATAGCTAACAATCTACACGCGGGCTTATCTCTCAATTGGTACCTAAATCCACCTTCAAATTTCAATTTTGAGAAAGTCAAGAAAAGTGCATCTTGTAGACCTTAGTTTGGCCAACATTAACCTGCAAGAGATTAAATAACTCCAAATCTTGAAAAAATATTTGTTCACCCTTATCTCTCAAATGGGTGTCTAAATCTAATTTTAAATTTGAATTCTTAAAAATTGAAAAAAGTGCAACCTTTTAGGCCTTTGGTTTTACCATGTTTGACTAAGGTCCAAAATAGCTCAAAATCCCCCCAAAATATGCATGCCATTCTTCTCTCTCAAATGGGTACCTAAATTCATTTTCAAATTTTAATTTTGAGAAAGTGAAAAAAAGTGCATCTCTCAGACCTTTGTTTGACCGACCTTGACTAATGACCAAAATATCACAAAATTTCAAAAAAATAGGTGTGCATGCATATATCTCAAATGGGTATCTAAATCTACTTTCAAACTTGAATTCTAAAAAAATTGAAAAAAAAGTGCAATTTTTTAGGGCTTTGTTTGACCAAGTCTGGCTGAGATCCAAAATAGCTCAAAATCCCCATAGAATCAACATGCACACTTATCTCTCAAATGGGTATGTAAATCCACTTTTAAATTTCAACTACAAAAATTCATTAAAAGTGCATATCTTTTACCTTAGTTTGACCAACCTTGACTAAGGCCCAAAATATATTACAATCTCGCAAAAAACTATTACTGCACACTTGTCTCCTAAATGTGTATCTAAATTTAATTTTAAATTTGAATTCTCAGAAATTTGTAAAAAGTGCAACTTTCTAGTCCTTAGTTTGACTAGGCTTGAAGGAGGTCTAAAATAGCTCTGAATCCCCCAAAAATATGTCTACATGCTTATCTCTCAAATGGGTACCTAAATCCATTTTCAAATATCAATTTTGAGAAATTAAACAAAAATCTATATATTAGACCTTGGTTTGGCCAACCTTGACTTTCAGGAAGAAATAGCTTGAAATCATGCGAAAATGCACATGCATGTTTATCTTTTAAATGTTCTCCTAAATTTAATTTCAAATATCAACCACAAGAAACTATTAAGTGCAACTTTTTAAGTCTTGGTTAGAACAAGCTTGACGATGGGCCAAATTTCAAAGATTGCATTATCTCCCAAAGGGTACCAGAATCAACCTTAAATTTCAATTTCAAGAAAGTGGACAACATGTAACTCTTTTGGCCTTGGTTTGACCAAGATTGATTACAAACCAAAATAGCTCAAAATCTAGCAAGAATTCATGTGCGTGCTTATGTCTCTATAGGGTATCTATATCTACTTTTAAATTTTAATTCTGAAAAATTGGGAAAAGTTAAACTTATCGCTCAAATGGGTACCTAAATATGCTTTGAGATTTCAATTCTGAAGCTTGGTTTGACCAACCTTCAATGAGGACCAAAGTAATTCCAAAATTGATAAAAATAGGTGTCCATTCTTACCTCTCAAATTGGTATCTAAATTTACTTTAAAATTTGAATTTTAAGAAATTGGGAAAATGCAACGTTTTAGCCCTTTGTTTGACCAAGCTTGACTTAGGTCCAAAATAGCTCACAATCCCTAAAAAATATACATGTAGACTTATCTCTCAAATGGGTACCTAATTCCACTTTCAAATTTCAATTTCAAGAAAATCAAGAAAAGTGCATCTTATAGACCTTGGTTTGACCAATGTTTAACTGAGGGATAAAAAAACTCAAAATATCATAAAAATATTTTTACATGCTTATCTCTCAAATGGTGTCTAAGTCTACTTTTAAATTTGAATTCTAAAAAATTGAAACAAGTGCAACCTTTTAGGCCTTGGTTTGACCAAGTTTGACTAAGGTCCAAAATAGCTTGGAATCCCTCAAAAATATGCATGCATTCTTGTCTCTCAAATGGGTAACTAAATTCACTTTCAAATTTCAATTTTGAGAAAGTTAAAAAAGTGCATCTCTTACACATTTGTTTGACCAACCTTGACTAACGACCAAAATTACACAAAATTTCAAAAAAATAGGTGTGCATGCATATATGTCAGATGGGTATCTAAATATACTTTCAAATTTGAATTCTAATAACTTGGAAAAAAGAGAAACTTTTTAGGCCTTTGTTTGGCCAAGTTTGTCTGAGATCCAAAATATCTCGGAAACCCCAAAAAATCAACATGCACACTTATCTCTCAAATGGGTACATAAATCCACTTTCAAATTTCAACTTTAAAAAAAGTCAGAAAAATTGAAACTCCTTTACCTTTGTTTGACCAAACTTGTATGAGGCCCAAAAAAGATTTAAATCTCACAAAACATTTTACTAGACACTTGTCTCCTAGATGGGTATCTAAATCTAATTTTAAATTTGAATTCTAAGAAATTTGGAAAAATGCAACTTTGTAGTCCTTAGTTTGACCAAGCTTGAAGGAGGACCCAAATAGCTCAGAATCCCCCAAAAATGTATGTGCATGCATATCTCTCAAATGGGTACCTAAATCCATTCTCAAATATCAATTTTTTGAAAGTCAACAAAACCCCATCTATTAGACCTTGGTTTGGCCAACCTTTACTTCACGGGGTCTTCACTTATTGACCAATATCCTATCACGTTGGTTCATATTGTGGGTTTTAAAATTATCAAAAATTGAACCAATATATTGCAGGTATTGGGGGGATGAGGGGTTTAAGGTGGGGNGGTGGAGAGGACATTTTAAGTATTCGGAGGGGGTTTCAACAAAAAGAGTTTGGGTCAATATATCTGGAAATTAAGGGTATTATTTAATATCCCACGATTGTACGTGCTATGTGAGAGGTTCACTAAGTGAAGTCCCGGTGCTTTACTTTTAGGCAGAAATAACCTGAATCATGCGAAAATGCGCATGCACGTTATTATTTTAAAGGTGTTCCTCAATTTAATTTCAAATATAAATCACAAGAAAGTGTTAAGTACAACTTTTTATGTCTTGGTTAGACCAATCTTGGCAATGGGCCAAAATAATTCAAAATCCTACACAAATATACATGCACACTTATCTCTCAAAGGGGTATCTAAACGGATTTACAAATTTCAATTTTGAGAAACTAAGAAAAGGTGTTACTTTGTTGGCCTTGTTTTAACCAAGCTTGATCTATGACCAACATGCACCTTTTTGGCCTTGATTTGACCAAGATTGACTAAAAACTAAAATAGTTCGAAATCTTGCAAGAATAGGTGTGCGTGTTTATCACTCTATTGGGTATCTATATCTAGTCTTAAATTTTAATTTTGACAAATTGGGAAAAGTGAAACTTTTAAAGGCCGTTGTTTGACAAAGATTGTATAAGGTCGAAAATAACTCAAAAATCCCCCAAAAATATACTTGCACTCGTATCTGTCAAATGGGTACCTAATTCCACTTTCAAATTTCAATTCCGAAAAAGTCGAAAAAACTGCATATTTTCAACCTTGGTTTGACCAACCTTGAAAGATGGAAAAAATAGATCCAAATATCATAAGAATAGGTGTCCATGCTTATCTCTCAAATGGATGTCTAAATCTACTTTGATATTTGAATTTTGAGAAACTGGGAAAATGCAACATTTCAGGCCTTGGTTTGACCAAGTTTGACTCAGGTCCAAAATAGATCGCAATCCCAAAAAAATAAACATGTAGGATTAACTCTCAAATGGGTACCTAAATATAGTTTCAAATTTCAATTTCGAGGAAGTCAAGAAAAGTGCATTTCTTAGACCTTGGTTTAACCAACCTTAACTGAGGGCCAAAATAACTTGAATTCTCATAAAAATATGTGTGCAAGCTTATCTCTCAAATGGGTATCTAAATCCACTTTTACATTTGATTTCTATGAAATTGGAAAAAAGTGCAAGATTTTAGGCCTTGGTATGACCAGGTTTGACTAAGGTCCAAAATAGATCGGAATCCCTTAGAAGTTTGTATTCTTGGTTATCTCTCAACTGGGTACCTAAATTCACTTTCAAATTTCAATTACGAGAAAGTTGGAAAAATAGCATCTCTTAGACCTTTGCTTGACCAACCTTGAATAATGACAAAATTAAACCAAAATCTCACAAAAAAAGGTGTGCTTGCTTGTCTCTCAAACGGGTATACAAATCTACTTTCAAATTTGAATTTTGAGAAAGTGGGAAACATGCGACTTTTGAGGTATTAGTTTGACGAACCTTGAGTAAGGGACAAAATAGCTCAAAATATCACAAAAATAAACATCCACACTTATCTCTCAAATGCATGTCTAAATCTACTTGAATTCTAATAAATTGTGAAAAAATGAAACATTTTAGGCCTTGGTTTGACAAAGTCTGTTTGAGGTGCAAAATAGCTTGTAATCCAACAAAAATGTATGTGCATGCTTATCTCTCAAATGGGTACCGAAATCAACTTTAAATTTCAATTCCGAGAAAGTAGGCAACATGTAACTTTTTTGGCCTTGGTTTGAACAACATCGACTACAAACCAAAATAGCTTGAAATCTAGAAAGAATAAGTGTGTGTGGTGATCTCTTTATAGGATATCTATATCTTCTTTTAAATTTTATTTTTGACAAATTGGGAAAAGTGAAACTTGTCTCTCAAATGGGTACCTAAATCCGCTTTGTAATTTCAATTCCAAACCTTGGTTTGACCAACCTTGACCGAGGACCAAAATAACTATAAATATTATCAAAATATGTGTCCATTCTTACCTCTTGAATGGGTATGTAAATCTAGCTTAAATTTTGAATTTAATAAATTGGGAAAGATGCAACGTTTTAGGCCTCCATTTGACAAAATTTCACTAACTTCCAAAATATCTCACAATCCCCAAAAAACATACATGTGGCCTTATCTCTCAATTGGGTACCTAAATCCAATTTCAAATTTCAATTTCGAGTAAGTCAAGAAAAGTGCATCTTATAGACCTTGGTTTGACCAACATTAACTGAGGGTTAAAATTACTCGAAATCTCGCAAAAATATTTTTGCACACTTATATCTCAAATGGGTTTCTCAATCTACTTTTAAATTTGAATTCTAAAAAATTGAAAAGAGTGCAACACTTTAGGCCTTGGTTTGACCAAGTTTGACTATGGTCCAAAATAGCTTAAAATCCCCCAAAATCCTGCATGCATTCTTGTCTCTTAGATTAGTACCTAAATTCACTTTCAAATTTTATTTTTGATAAAGTGCACAAAAGTGCATCTCTTAGACCTTTGTTTGACCAACCTTGAATAACGACCTAAATAGGGCGAACTTTCAAAAGAATAGGTGTGCATGCATATCTCTCAAATGGGTATCTAAATCTACTTTCAAATTTGAATGCTAAAAAAGTGGAAAAAGTACAATTTTTTAGGCATTTGTTTGAAGAAGTTTAAGTCAGGTCCAAAATATTTTGGAATCCACAAAAAATCAACATGCACACTTATCTCTCAAATGGGTACATAAATCCACTTTCAAATTTCAACTTCAAAATAGTCATAAAAAGTGCAAACTTTTAATCCTTCGTTTGACCAAGGTCCAAAATAGATCGGAATGCCCAAAACATCTGCATGCATTCTTGTCTCACAAACAGGTACCTAAATTCACTTTCAAATTTTAATTTTGAAAAAGTAAAAAAATGCATCTCTTAGACCCTTGTTTGACCAACCTTGACTAACGACCAAAATAGCATGAAATTTCAAAAAAATAGGTGTGCATGCATATCTCTCAAATGGGTATCTAAATCTACTTTCAAATTTCAATTCTAAAAAATGGCATAAAGTGCAACTTTTTAGGCCTTTGTTTGACCAAGTTTGAGTAAGGTCCAAAATAGCTCAGAATTCCCAAAAACTAAACATGAACGATTCTCTCTCATATGGGTACATAAATCCACTTTCAAATTTGAACTTCAAAAAAGTCAGAAAAAAGTGCATCTCTTTTACCTTGGTTTAACCAACCTTGACTGAGGCCCAAAATAGATTAAAATCTAGAAAAAAATATTCCTACACACTTGTCTCTTAAATGGGTATCTCAAATCTAATTTTAAATTTGAATTCTAAGAAATTTGGAAAAAGTGCAACTTTCTAGACCTTAGTTTGACCAAGCTTGAATGAGATCCAAAATAGCTCAGAACCCCCCAAAAATTTGTGAGAATGCTTATTTCTCAAATGGGTACCTAAATCCATTTTCAAATATCAATTTTGAGAAAGTCAACAAAAATCCATGTATTAGACATTGGTTTGGCCAACCTTGACTTTCAGGAAGAAATAGCTCGAATTCTTGCGAAAATGTGCATGCACGTTTATCTTTTAAACATGTTTCTAAATTTAATTTCAAATATCTATCACAAGAATTTGTTAAGCACAACTTTTGCTTGACGATGGGCCAAAATAACTCAGAATCTTGCACAAGTATACATGCACACTTATCTCTCAAATTGGTATCTAAACGTATTTACAAATTTCAATTTTGAGAAACTGGGAAAAATTGAAACTTTATTCACCTCGGTTTGACGAAGCTTTATCTATGACCAACATGCACCCTTTTTGCCTTGATTTGACCAACATTGACTACAAACTAAAATAGCTCGAAATCTTGCAAGAATAGGTGTGCATGCTTATCACTCTATTGGGTATCTATATCTACTCTTAAATTTTAATTCTAACAAATTGGGAAAAGTGAAACTTTTTAGGCCTTTGATTGACCAAGTTTGGCTATGGTCCAAAATATCTCGAAAATATCCCAAAAATCTACTTGCACTCTTATCTATCAAATGGGTACCTAAATCAACTTTCAAATTTCAATTCCGAGAATGTCGAAAAAAGTGCATCTTTTCAACCTTGGTTTGACCAACCTTGAGCGAGGGCCAAAATAGCTCCAAATGTCATATAAATAGAAGTCCATGCTTATCTCTCAGATGGGTATCTAAATCTACTTTAAAATTTAAATTTTTAGAAATTAGAAAAAATGCAATTTTTTAGGCCCTTGTTTGACCAAGTTTGATCGAGGTCCAAACTAGCTCACAATCCCGAAAATATCTACATGTAGGCTTATTGCTCAAATGGCTACCTAAATACACTTTCAAATTTCAATTTTGAGAAAATCAAGAAAAGTGCATTTCTTAGACCTTGGTTTGACCAACCTTCACTAAGGGGCCAAAATAACTCGAAATATCGCAAAAATATGCATGCACGCTTATCTTCCAAACAAGTATCTAAATATATTTTTACATTTGATTTCTAAGAAATTGGAAAAAAGTGTAACCTTTTTCTCCTAGGTTTGACCAAGTTTGACTAAGGTCCAAAATAACTCAAAATCCCCTAGAAGTTTGTATCCATTGGTTATCTCTCAATTGGTTACCTAAATTCACCTTCAAATTTCAATTACAATAAAGTCAGAAAAGTAGAATCTCTTAGACCTTTGCTTAACCAACCTTGAATAACGACCAAAATAGCTCGAAATATCACAAAAAAAAATGTGCATGTTTTCACTCAAATGGGTATATAAATCTACTTTCAAATTTCAATTCTGAGAAAGTGGGAAACATGCAACTTTTTAGGGATTCATTTGACCAACCTTGACTAAGGGCCAAAATAACTTAAAATTTCACAAAATTAAACATCCACACTTATCGCTCAAATGCCTGCCTAAATCTACATTTAAATTTGAATTGTAAGAAATTGCAAAAAAGTGCAACCTTTTAGGCCCTGGTTTGATAAAGTTTGATGGAGGTGCAAAATAGCTCGTAACCTAGACAAATTGGGGAAAATGAAACTTATCTCTCAAATGGGTACCTAAATATGCTTTGAAATTTCAATTCAGAACCTTGGTTTGAACAACCTTCAAAGAGGGCCAAAATATCTCCAAATTTTCCAAAAATAGGTGTCCATTCTTACCTCTCGAATGTGTATCTATATTAAGTTTTGAATTATAATAAATTGAGAAAAATGCAACGTTTTAGGCCTTCTTTTGACCAAGTTTGACTGAGGTAAAAAATAGCTCATAATCTCAAAAAAATCTACATGCGGACTAATTTCTCAAATGGTTACCTAAATCAACTTTCAAATTTCAATTTTGAGAAAGTCAAGAAAAGTGCATCTTGTAGAATTAGGGGAGTTTTGAGGTCAAAAATGGGCCTCATAAGGGAAATAATAAAATAAAAGTTCAAAATTTTGGAGAAGAAAAATTAAAAAAATAATTTTTCTTATTGTCTTTTTTACATATCTCCTTATCAGTTCACCCAAATTTCGAGTTTGGTGAGTCATTGGATGTGGAATTTAATTTCGCATCTAACCCATACCCACACTGCATATTTCTAAGGTACCCATGACACCCAAAAATGAAAATTTCAATACAAAACATATTTTAATATTAAAATACTTTTTTTATTTAAATTTTCATTTTTGGGTATCGTGGGTGCCTCATAAATATGCAGTGTAGGTGTGGGTTGGATGCTAAATTAAATTATACATCCAACAAGTCCCCAATCTCGAAATTTGGGTGAAACGATAAGGATATATTTAAAAAATACAATAAGAAAAAGTAGTTTTTTCTTTTTTCCCTCCATTTGTTTTACAAATTTTACCCTTATGATTGACATCATCATCTTGAATCTGATTGGTTCTTATAAAGTGAATTTTAACAGTACAATTTTTGTTTTGAGGCCCGTTTTTCACCTCAAAACTCCCCTAATGCCATGTTTTGACCAACGTTAATTAAGGGATAAAATAACTCAAAAACTCACAAAAATATTTTAGCACACTTATCTCTCAAATGGGTGTCTAAATCTACTTTTAAATTTGAGTTCTAAAAATTTGAAAAAAAAGTGCAACCTTTTAGGCATTGGTTTGACCAAGTTTGACTAAGGTCCAAAATAGCTCAAAATCCCCCCAAAATATGTTTGCATTCTTATCTCTGAAATGGGTACCTAAATTCTCTTTCAGATTTTAATTTTGAGAAACTAAAAAAAAGTGCATCTCTTAGACCTTTGTGACCAAAATAACACGAAATTTGAAAAAATAGGTGTGCATGCGTATCTCTCAAATGAATATCTAAATATACTTTTAAATTTGAATTCTAAAAAATTGGCAAATAGTGTAAATTTTTAGGCCTTTGCTTGACCAAGTTTAACTGAGGTCCAAAATACCTTGGAATACCCAAAAAATCAACATGCAGTCTTGTCTCTCAAATGGCTACATAAATCCACTTTTAGATTTCAACTTCAAAAAATTTAAAAAAATGCATTTGTTTTACGTTGGTTTGACCAACCTTGATGGAGGCCGAAAATAGATTAAAATATCAAAAAAATATTCCTACACACTTGTCTCTTAAATGGGTATCTAAATCTAATTTTAAATCTGAATTCTAAGAGATTTGTAAAAAGTGCAGCTCTCTAGTGTTTAGTTTGACCAAGCTTGGAGGAGGTCCAAAATAACTCAGAATACCGCAAAAATGTGTGTGCATGTTTCTCTCTCAAATGGGTACCTAAATCCATTTTCAACTATCAATTTTGAGAAAATCGACAAAAATCCATTGATTAGACCTTGGTTTGGCCAACCTCGACTTTTAGGCAGAAATATCTCGAAATCATGCGAAAATGCGCATGTAAGTTTATTGTTTAAATGTGTTTTGAAATTTAATTTCAAATATAAATCACAAGAAAGTGTTAGACCAAGCTTGACAGTGGGCCAAAATAACTCTGAATCCTCCACAAATCTACATGCACATTTATCTCTCAAATGGGTATTTAAACTTATTTACAAATTTAAATTTTGAGAAAATGGGAAAAGGTGCAACGTTATTGGCCTTGGTTTGACAAATCTTGATCTGTGACCAACAAGGACTTTTTTTGGCCTTCATTTGACTAACATTGACTACAAACTAGAATACCTTGAAATATTGCAAGAATAGGTGTGCATTCTTATCACTCTATTAAGTATTTATATCTACTCTTAAATTTTAATTCCGACAAATTGGGAAAAGTGAAAATTTTTAGGCCTTTGGTTGACCAAGTTTGAATCAAGTCCAAAATAGCTTGAAAATCCCCCAAAAATCTACTTACACTCTTATCTGTCAAATGAGTACCTAAATCCACTTTCAAATTTCAATTATGAGCCTAGTCGACAAAAGTGCATATTTTCAACCTTGGTTTGACCAACCTTGAATGAGGGCTAAAATAACTCCAAATCTCATAAAAATAGGTGTCCATCCTTATCTCTCAAATGGGTATCTAAATCTACTTTACACTTTAAATTTACAGAAATTGGAAAAAAATGCAATGTTTTAGGCCTTGGTTTGACTGAGGTCCAAAATAGCTCGCAATCCCCAAAAAAAAATACATGTAGGCTTATCTCTCAAATGGGTACCTAAATACAGTTCCAAAGTTTAATTTTGAGAAATTTTAGAAAAGTGCATTTCTTAGACCTTGGTTTGACCAATTTTAACTAAGGGCCAAAATAACTTGAAATCTTGCAAAAATATGGGTGCACACTTATCTCTCAAATGGGTATCTAAATCTACTTCTAAATTTAATTTCTAAGAAATTGGAAAAAAGTAAAACCTTTTAGGCATTGGTTTGACCTAGTTTGACAAAGGTCCAAAATAGCTCGGAATCCCCTAGAAGTTTGTATGCATGGTTATATCTCAAAAGGGTACCTAAATTCACTTTCAAATTTCAATTACAAGAAAGTTGGAAAAATAACATCTCTTAGACCTTTGCTTGAAAAACCTTGAATAACAAACAAAATTGCTCGAAATATTACAAAAAAGGTGTGCATGCTTGTCTCTCAAATGGGTAAATAAATATACATTCAAATTTCAATTCTGAGAAAGTGGGGAAGATGCGAATTTTTAGGGATTGGTTTGACAACCTTCACTAAGGACCAAAATAGCTAAAAATCTCACAAAAATAAATATCTACACTTATCTCTCAAAAGCATGTCTAAATCTACATTTAAATTTGAATTCTAAGAAATTGTGAAAAGGTGCAACCTTTTAGGCCTTGGTTTGACAAAGTTTGATTGAGGTGTAAAATAGCTTGTAATCCAACAAAAATGTATGTGCTCACTTATCTCTCAAATGAGTACCATAATCAAATTTTAATTTTAATTCCGAGAAAGTGGGAGACATGTAATTTTTTTGGCCTTGGTTTGACCAACATTGACTACAAACCAAAATATCTAGAAATTTAGCAAGAATAAGTGCATTTGATTATCTCTCTATAGGGTATCTATATCTACTTTTAAATTTTAGTTCTAACAAATTGGGAAAAGTTAAACTTATCTCTCAAATGGGTACCTAAATCTGCTTCGAAATTTCAATTCCGAACCCCGGTTTGACCAACCTTGAATGAGGACCAAAATAGCTCCAAATCTGAAAAAAATAGGTGGCCATTCTTACCTCTTGAATTATTATATAAATCTAATTTAAAATTTGAATTTTAAGAAATTGGGAAAAATGCAACGTTTTAGGCCTTTGTTTAACCAAGTTTGATTGAGGTCCAAAATACCTCACAATCCTAAAAAGACTACATTCAGGCTTATCTTTCAAATGGGTACCTAAATCAACTTTCAAATTTCAATTTTGAGAATGTCAAGAAAAGTGCATCTTGTAGACCTTGGTTTGACCAACATTAACTATGTGATAAATTTACTCGAAATATCACAAAAATATTTTTGCATGCTTATCTCTCAAATGGGTGTCTAAATCTACTTTTAGATTTGAATTCTAAAAAATTGAAAAAAGTGAAACCTTTTGGGCCTTGGTTTGACCAAGTTTGACTAATGTTCAAAATAGATCAGAATCCCTCAAAATATGTATGCATTTCTTGTCTCTCAAATGGGTACCCAAATTCACTTTCAACTTTTAATTTTGAGAAAGTAAAAAAAAAGTGCCTCTTAGACCTTTGTTTGACCAACCTTGACTAACGACCAAAATAACACAAAATTTCAAAAAAACCATTCGATACATTGAAGGAGGAGAAATTGAAGACTAAGGAAACTATAGTCCATTGTTGCCTCAGTTTTGGTTAAACTTGAGTCTACATCCCTTTGTCCCTTGGAGCACAAACTGTTCTTCCCAAGCTTTCCTTTGATTTGAATGATTGTTATCGAGAGATGGAGGGTTGAAGTGGTGGAGGCCCAGGTGGATGACTCGGTTTCTTTGGTTCACAGAATTGTCGATACAGTTTGTCACAATTGTACCTCTAATTTATTAATAGAAATATATTTTCCTATCCAATTCATGTGCATTTTGAATATGAATATTGAATCCAGAGATGTATTTACTTGCTTATACATGATTGATTATATATTCTAGAGTATCTCTAACACACACATATATATATTATGCTTGCTTTGTTTGCTATTGTTGAGAGAAAATTATAATTGCAATTGCATTGGAAAATCTCAATGGGGATCTACTTCAACCATCCGAAATAAGGTATGATTCTATATCCCTTAGTGTTATATTTGATTACTGCTCTTGCATATTGGGGAAGATTGATTTCTGGTGTTATACTGTCTATTGTGGTACCCCCAAGCCATAGGAAGTTTTTCTCTATAACAGAATTGGAAAATCCATTGGGGATGTTCGTTGTTTTTCCTTAGGGTTTGGGGTCACAATGTGCTTGACTTGCTCTCTGTTTCTCCTCGTTTCTATGTCGCATTTAGTAGTGTGTTCATCCATTGACACTCCCCTAGAGTGGTTTGACCCTTGGCCTTATTTTTACCACTTTCTTCTCTATATACGCAGGTTTTTGGATAAAAGTTGCATACATATGCAAGTTTTTGCCCAAAAGTCGCGTATACATGTAGGTTTTTGGCCAAAAGTCACGTACATACGCAACTATTCTTTAAAAAGTCATGTACATCCTCCCTTTTTTGGTTGATTTTGATGTGGGAAGTTGTTGGGTGGGTTGTGTGTGTGGCTACGTCTTCTTGGGTTCTGATGTTTTTTGTTGACTGCTTCTTTCATGACCAGAGACCGTTGTTTCATTGATTTTTCTTTGAAGTAGTTCTAGTCATTTATCTCCTTTTTTGTTTTTCCATGAGTGCATTAGTCTTTTGGCCTCTTTGTCTTGCTTGGCTTGTTTTTTCTACTTGTTGCAGAAATTGAGAATTTTAATGACTTTTATTGCATTTTCATTCTTTTATATTGAAAATAAAAAATAGTTTCTTTCTTATTTACATCTCACATATGGATTTAAGGAGGTACTTGCATTGGATTTCTTGGATGGGAGTCCCTTTTGGTTGAGTTTGATGTTGTGGGAAGTTGTTGGGTGGGTTGTGAGTGTGGCTTGGGGGTACCACAAGATATAGTATGACACCAGAAATCAATCTTCCCAAATATGCAAGATCAGTAAGCAAATATAACACTAAGGGATATAGAATCGTACCTTATTCTAAAAGGTTGAAGTAGATCCCCGTTGATCTTTTCCAATGCAATTGCAATTATAATTTTCTCTCAACAACAGCAAACAAAGCAATCATGATATATATAAATGTGTTAGAGCTAATCTAGCATATATAATCAATCATGTATAATCAAGAAAATACATCTATGGATTCAATATTCATATTCAAAATGCACATGAATTGGACATGAAAATATATTTCTATTAATAAATCATAGGTACAATAGTGACAAACTCTATCGACACTTCTATGAACCGGAGAAACTGAGTCCTCCACCACTTCAATCCTCCATCTCTCGATAGTAAGCTCACAAAGAAAAGGCAAGCTTGGGAAGAATAGTATGTGGTCCAAGGGACAAAGGGATGCAGACTCAAGTATAAGTAAAACTGAGGCAACAATGAACTATAGTTTCCTTACTCCTCAATTTCTCCTCCTTCAATGTATCCAAGGGGTTCCTTATATAGCATTCCAAAGAGGTAATGGAGGGTCGAATCTGAGTGTTCTCAAGGCAAATGGAAGGCCAAGAGGCAATATATTCAGGCTCATATAAGGAAAACTCCAAAAATATTTGTCATTTCGCACACATCCCGATGTACGCAGGTTTGAGGTCAAAAGTTGCGTATACACAGATAATTTTTGGGGATGATCTTGGAACATAAAAGTATAATATAAGTCCATGGGGTCCAAAGAGTCTGCAAAGGGATAGGGAAGGCCATAAATGTGTGATAAACCAGGTGTGGTAAAATCAGTTATAACACATGCCCCCTAATGTGTGAGGTCAGAGGGGTAACATGATGGCTGACCCAGGTGGAAGAACCAACCACTAATCAGTACAATACAATAATCAATCTTTGCATGTGACTGTAAATACATGTAGTGGTCCCGGATACATAAGAGTACAATGGCCATGAATAGGCATGATATACAAATTTTCATGTGTGGTCATCACCACGTACAATATATAACAGATCAAGATATCCATAGTGGATGAAGATACATGATATACACTGGAAACGCTGGAATGAATATCATGAGAGCTGAAATATCATGAATACTAGCATGATCAAGGAGGTAGCATATATGCAATGCCACCAAGCTAGAAGGTATTCTACACAAACCACTACGATACATGCCCTACTATGTGACTATATGTGTCGAGGTCGAACATAGTAGTCCATTGTCTGATTACCGGTCATTGATGTATAGCGTTAATAGATGCGAGATAACCCACCGATAATGAAAATGGGAATCAAGGTACAGATTTCAATATAACAAGTGTGAACATATGTGTTTAGGTCAAACACTTGAAATAGTCCATCGATCAGGGGACAATGATGTATTCCCAAAACTATCGATGGCAAGAAAATCTACCACTAATGATTGTAAGTCTCAAGCC
This sequence comes from Pseudotsuga menziesii, assembly GCA_001517045.1. Lineage (NCBI taxonomy): Eukaryota > Viridiplantae > Streptophyta > Pinopsida > Pinales > Pinaceae > Pseudotsuga > Pseudotsuga menziesii. Next base: position 1,483,472 of record LPNX010984811.1, read on the forward strand.
ACTCAAATGACTCTAGACTCCTATTCCAGATAAATGATCTAATGTCGATGGAATGGAATCCATTGGAAGGAGGGAATTAAGGAATCCCCCATCAACCAGCATGAGGTACTCAGCAATGCTGTATAATGTGGAAAAACTCAAACAAGATGTTCACGAACCAGTAACAATACTAGTAATGGCCGACATGCAAATTCAATATAACCGAGGAATGGCTGGCATGCAAAGTCAATATAACTAAGGAATGGCCAAATCAGGATTCAAATTCCTTCGAACAAGAGAATAAGGAAAGTGGTGACTGAAGGTAGGCAGCATGGAATCGATATGCAAACTAGGACATCTCTGTGACACAGGAGGCATCAACAGAGGCTCCATGGGGACTGGAATCATAAGTAGTCGATGGAGATAAACTCAGAGTAATGAGTACATATCATAAAGTAAAACTAATAACCCAACCAATGGATGTGATATATAGTGCTTTGTTCGAAGGCGACACGACTCGACTGCTTCCAAAGATACCATCTTCTCCCGTCCAGCTTTTTATGTTTTTTTATTTTTTTGGACTTTTTCAGATATTTTGAAAATCTTGAAAAAGAACAAAAGTGCTTTATAGTACATAGCTAGGAGGAGACGAGTGTCAGGGACATTAAAACTAGTTCCAAGCATTGGAACATACCTATTCTCAATGCAAGGAAGTATGTGCAAGATAACAACACTCAGGGGAGGTCTCCTCCCGGTAAAGGGGTGATCAAGTTCCAAAGGATATGTAAAAGGCTCTTCTTCTCTATACATTACACAAGATCAAGATATATGGCTTATAAATTTGAAGCAGGGATCCAACATAAAGCTCAATAAGGAAAGAAAAACTCATTAAATGCAATTACAAATTGACATATACAAGGGAGTCCCTATGGGGAAAAACCAACATAAAGTTCAAGAGGAGTATGTGTTGGTTTATCCAACAATACTGAGAGGGGGGGGTGAATCAATATTGTCCATTTTTCTTAAAATACACAAAAATAAACAATTAAGAAACAGATTTTATCGTGGAAACCTCAAAGGGAAAACCACCAACACAAAGTCATTAATAAGATGAATTTACAAAATTGTTTATCTGCTACTACAGAAAGGATGTAAACACACACTAGGTTTTTCCTGCAACTACAGATAGGGATGCTACAACACCCCTATGGTTTTCTGTATTTTTCAACTGACAAGGATTCTATGACACCCTGTTCTCCAGCTACGACTGGAAGGAGGCTTCGAACCCCTATAGACCTGTGACTTGCCCTAGAACCACCTTGCCACCATGTATTGATTTTTCTCAGTATTTTGGAACATTTGTAAATTATTCACTTTGGACTCTGTTAATATTTTTAACAGAGACCCCTAATTCTTTACACATTCATTCAATAAACACCCTTTACCTATTTCCTATCAACACATCTCGCCATAGTTGTGCTCTTTCGTTTTTGGATCATGATTGTTTACTTAAAGACACAATTGTTCATCATATACCTATTCAACCATTGCATCATTTCATCATTAATTTTCAGCAAAGGAACCGTTTCATTCTTTCCACAGCTCAGAATTCATTTCGGCCACCTTGTTTATCATTTTCTGGTGCTTTTGAAATATTCTTCCCCTGATACAATCTGAACACTTGATCTTATGTATGAATATCTCTGGACCGTTGATCTACTCTACAGATTTCCCTTTTAAAACCATATTTCTACACCAAGTTTATGTTTCAATAATTCCCCATATGTTTATCTCCGGACCGTTGATCTACTCTACAGATTTCCCTTTTAAAATCATATTTCTACACCAAGTTTATGTTTCAACAATTCCCCATCGTTGATCTTTATCAGGATTCTCCATGAGCGTCGATCTCTAGATTGTGGGATGCGAGAATGTAACATTTCCTCAAATCGTATCTCGACTTTTCGCCTTCCGCTTTCCGGACTTGCCTTTCCACAAACTCCTTTCTGCACTACGGAATTCGGAAGTCAGAAACTCAATGTTTCATGACTTCGGCTAATTTCTTTTCCCACTGTTATCACTCAGAATGTACCCAGGTTGCAAAAGGCAAATCCCAAAGGTAACAGCAAAAACCACTTCATAAAGAAACTAGCTTTTCTTTCCAAAGAGGTATCTCTCAAATATAAATTTAGCAAGGCCAGATATAGGAATCAATATTTTAACATTATGCAGATGGTTGAAACAATACACATAACCATTGGGAAATGGAGTCCAATAGATGAAGATAACACAAATCTCTCATACATAGGATTTCAACAAAGGCAAGATAACCATCTAGTTACAGTCATTCTATGATTTCAGGTGGATAAGGAAGAAACATGAACAATCCATCAATATAGATCATCATAAGATGAATTCCATACTAACTTTATTAGAAACATTTATGAAATATCTGAAACAATAGTCAGAGCCCAACAAGCATGGACCCTGAACTATTCAACACTAAGCTTCAGATATGAAGAAAACAAAATGAAATGTAAGCACTGAGAAAATAATCACATAGAAAAGAAAGGCACAGACTGTAACGTAAATGACACAAGAATCTCTGATAATCAACCCGCATTCAGCTTTGTTATTTCAAAAAATTATATGTCCTCAGAAAACATCGATCCAACATATGGGTTCCAACCCCTAAACATCAAGTAAATGCAAACATATACATAGATAATTTCTTCCAAATAATATTAATAACTAAATAATATGTTAATTAAAGTCTTTGTAACCATATCCCTAACAACTAGGAATAAACTACATGTTTCAATTCTGATAACAGATCGTTTAATTAAAATCAACTTGGTGACAGCAAGGCCTGAATAAACAGCTCCATAGCGCACAACACCTGTTTTTTAAGGATGAAGAATATACTTTGTCTTCCCAAATATTTCCACTGTCCTCCATTGTTCTGCACCTAGCTTGTCATACTTTGTCATTTCTCTAATAGATACCTCGAGGTCCACATAGGCCTCATAAGATACAACGGGCAATCCTCCCCTAACGATCAGAAATTTTTGCAATATTTCGAAGTCTTCTATTAATTTGTCCACGATGATTTTCCCCGTCAGTCCTTTTACCAAGTCATCAAACTTGGCATGATCCATACTATTTTTGTACTAACAGACTATGATAATGTTCCTGAGAAAAAATTCTTCCTGCTTCATCCCAGAAATAAGGAAGGCCATCTTCAAACAATTCTCTAAAGGCACGCCTAAAATCATTTACCCGTGAAGACATTTCATTTGCCTTATCTTGTACCACTTTCATAAGCTGATGTTTGTTAATGAATTTTTTTGACCATAATACATTAGCCACTCGGTCTTTAATCCCTATATCCTACAATTTTTTATATGTTCAGGAATTCAAGAAATTCAATGCATTTTGAGAGCTGTATTTAAGGGCTTCTTCTCCATGGTCTCATTTGCCAGTTTTAATCTTTGATTGGATAAATTAACCAATGCACTCTGGTCATCAATGAAATTTAGACAGTGTTTGAACTTAGTAACCTCTACAGATAATGTATCCCAGATTATATGCTTAGCTCCTTGTAGAGGGGCCTTTCCTGTATTCCTTTCTTTCAATTCATTAGACTTTTTCTGCAACGGACTTTTGTCATGCAATATTTTATTCTTACTTTCAACCATGTTAGCCAGTTCGGATTTGATTTTCTCATTTTCTTCTTTCAATTCCTTGATTTATACATCTTTCAAGCTCACCTATGACATTGGCACTAACAAATCATCAACGGAAAAATCACTTAAAGGCTTTTCCATATTTACAAGAGACAAATCTGTATCAGTAGGAGTCTGGCTCATCAACTCTTCCATAATTTCTTTCTCGTCATTCTGGTCTTTCTTCAACTGTGAAATTTGTGTCATCAATTCAGTTCTCTATGTTTCCCATTTATTCTTTTCCTCTTGCAGTTTCACTGTTTTGCCTTTATACTCCATCATTTCTTAATAAACTTTGTCTTTCTCTTCTTGCAATGCCAACAACTCTGAGGACTAAGCATGTTCAGAATTCAAAATTTTCAACTTCTTTTTTAATACCTGAATGGTATTATCTTTTTCCTCTAAAAGTTTTTTGGTGGCCTGTGTGTCTCCTGGTTCACCTCCTGAGCTTATAACATCTTCCTGCAGCTTCTTTATTTGGATTGAATTTGCTTTATTCTCTACTTTTTCATGTTTCAACTGGACCTCCATCTTATCCACTAGAACTTGCAATTTGTTAATTTTCATCATGGCATGTAACAAATATGAATAAATAATATCTCCTATCTATTTGTGGAGCTATATCTTGTCAGGTACACTGATTTTATCTAGCCTTACCTCCATTTCAGATACTTTTTTCTCACTTATCATAGCTAATTTTAAGGTGTTCCTCTCTACATCCCGAGTAGAAATCAGTGACGCCTTTTGGTTGCCCAGACTTGTTACTCGAGGAAGTAGATTTTTAGTCTCTTCCAAGGACTGCATCTTCTTTTCAACATAACTTGTTATGAACTCTGCTTTGGATTTAAAAATTGAACTGGACTCTATACTATTTTCACCTCCAAAAGAAAATTGGTTCATTTGCACTGACTTATTAGGGATCAAAACTATTTTCTTCAATTCCTCTGAAACTATTTCACTTGAAATTTGATCATCCTGAGAAAATGTTTTAGTCTTTTTACACAAATTGTTTTCATCTATCTCCATATTTTCAATCTCAGAAAGACTTCTTTTAATCAAAACACTAGTATTTTCTAGCGCTTGAACTGCTGTAATCAATCCACTACTCTTACCTTCATTACTTCCTGGACTTCCTACAAAACAAGACAAATTGGTTATTTCCTCCAATCCTTCAACAACTTGATGATTGATTGGTTTGTTCTTATTTTCTTGTTTCCTGTGAGAATTATATGATATGGATCATAATTGACCTTCTGTTCTTTTTGGAAATCCATATTCTCCAATAATTTTTCCACAATCATCAAGGCACTTTTGTTTTTAAAGATAAATGGACCAACTTTAAGGGGAAATTTGATATTAGAGGACTTCTTGAATGCTCCGAAATGCTCCTCCTCTGCATATACTCTTTGTCTCATGAATTCAAGTGCAAATATTATAGGGGTAAGAAAAACAAGGAGCCTGTATGGCTCTCCGATGAAACCATACACTCTTAAAACAGTAAAGTCTTTATATAAAAACCAATCCCCAATCCTGCCTTTCGGGGATGATTGCATCATAACATTCATTTATTCAAGTACTCTAGGCAATACCTCATCAAATAGTAGCTTGTACATCTCTGACATAATGGAATTCATGAACTCGAACATATTGATTTGCTTCAGAAGATCCGAAGAGAAAATAGTAGACAAGAATTGTAATTCCGTTAAATTTGAACATAACAACATGTTCAACAAGTATGATTGGTATTTGAAAAATATGACTTTCAGGAACTCAACTAACTGGATATGAATGACTTCTGCTAAATACTCATCCAAACTGAAGTAATGGATTAAATGGGACTCGGACTCAGGACTGGCTGAACTCATTTTCAATAAAAAACCCAAGACGACTTCGTTGACATGAATGTCGTCATCTAGACCTAAAATTTGGCAGACCAAAGACACAACCAATTACACTTATTCTTTGAAAATGTGAATACTATACGATAAGAAAAGACCCTCTAACGACTGACCTTCATTAATAATTCTGGACAGAAACTCACATCTAATCTCAATTTTACAACCTTTGTATACTTCGACTAATACAGACTCATTCACAAATTCACCACTATCAAGGAAACTATCAGGAAAATTAAGAATTCCATGAATGGTCTTTGCATCAATCTTACATAATATCTTGGATGTGGAATGACTCATGATGACTCTCTCAGAAGGTGAGTAACTACTTGCACACCATTTAGCAAATTCAGGGAACAATAAATTCTGCTCAATGGCGAAGTAATACAGAAAGGACTTGCAGACATTCAAAATGTCATTTCCCTGTAAACTATACTGCCACAATATATCTTTAGAAAATGATACATTTTCGATTGACAGAACCACGTCATACACATTTCTGTCTCTATCAACCATGAATTCCTCTCTTTCATCCAAAACTTGGTTAAGAACTTCTAACCCCTGCTCTTTCTCCATAACATATAATGGCGATAATTCTCTAAACAGAGCTTAAGTATTCGAAGCTTACCTATGACTGTAACTATATATATGTAAGGTTGACTGCGAAAGGATGGCGAGATGTCTCCTTCACTCATCCACTGCATGCAAAATAAAAATGATTTTAAAAAACAAGTCAACCTCACCTTTATATAATAGTCTATTCCGGAGACTCCATTAAGTGGTTTTTCTTTAACCACTTTCCTCTGCGGAATGAATTATGAACCACCATGTGTATCGTGGTTTTTATTCCGCTACCGTATTTTCATTTCAATCATCGTGCAACTTCATCCTTCGGAGCCACTAACAACCATTGATGAATCTTCGCTTTTTGTTTAAGCCGTTGGATTAAAACTGCATGTACATATTCCGCTGGGCCTTTTTATTTTTAAAAACGTCCATCTTTATAATGCGAAGTCTTTACCAACCGTAGATTTCATCCACTTGGTTCCACAACCATCGATCTTCGTGTTTCGTTAACCACATCTGCTTCTCCTTATATCCCTCGCATCTTCATAGATCGAATCTGTACCAAACCATATATTTTCACCTCTTTTATTCTACATCATCAGATTATGAGCCAATTTATCCTTTATGTGCCATTTTATGATAGATTCACATTATTAATCTTAGTTAAAATTCATGTAACCTTTTATTTTTTCTCCGCCATGTTTCTTTCACAACTTTTCAAAATAGAGGTGCTAACAACTGGCCCAATCTTGGGATGATATCCTCCTTGCAAGGTATCAAAGAACTCGTAGACTAGGTCCCTATCTTTAATATTCGTATGAAAACTTTCAATATTTTTACTTTTTTGCTGATATGTTTTACTAGAGAGAAATGCTTTACCTCCTAAATCTTAGGGCCTTCACTCCGAGCTTCCAAAATATTCGGCTCACCATCTGTATTACTTTCAAAAATAAATATTTACAAACTATGATACAAAGTTTACCTTCTTTCTTAGGATAGGTAGTGCTTCAAAAACCTTCCATTGACAGGATTACTATCTAAAGAAACCCCATTCGAATATTCCAAAAGAAATGCATTTTGCCCTCTGTGTCCAGCAATAACATAAGGACCTACCCATATGTGATCAAATTTTCAAGGTTTATCTTCTTTATAAGCATCCCACTTTAAGACCAGGTTCATCAAACTAGAACTGCTCTTTCTTTACTCTTTTGTCGAAAGTATTTTTCATCTTTTCCTGATGTGTTTGCACTTTGTCATAGGCCTTATTCCTTTGCTCTTATAGCTTAATGATATGATTTATCCTCCTTTGCATGTGGTTTGGTTCTTCTTGCTGCTCCTGAAAATACCTCATAACTGGAACACCAAATGATGCTAGAAAGACAACTTCAGTTCCATATACTAACTGGAAAGGAGACATTCCAATCGCTCTCTTCGTTCTAATCATGTCAGACCATAAATAATATTTGAGTTTGGTATGCCAAGATATTTTATTATCTTCTAATAGCTTCCTGATGATCCTTACCAAGCTTTTATTTGAAGATTCAGCCAACCCATTTCCTTGTGGATAGTAAGCAGTTGAGTGATTTAGGTTGATATGATATTATGACAAAAAATAATCATTTTCTCGGATTTAAAGGCTGTTGCATTATCTGTTACTATTCTTTTGGGACACCCAAATCTAGCCAATATGTTCTCCTCAAGAAAATCCATGATTACGGTCTCAGTTGCTCTCCTTGTAGGAATTGCTTCGATCCATTTTGTAAAATAATCTGTAGCTATTAAAATCCATTTATGTTGTCCTAAAGAATTGGGATTTATTTCTCCAATGAAATCTAAACCCCACTGCTGAAAAGGAGCTTCTACTGTAATTGGATTTAAAGGAAGAGGAATTACCTTTCTTTTACCGTCAAAAATCTGGCACTGATGACATATGCTTATTTATTTATACACATCTGAAAATAGTGTTGGCCAATAGTAACCTGCTCTCAGAATTTTATTTATCGTCACCTTCCAAGAATGATGTCCTCCACAATCTCCTTTATGGAACTCTTTGACTATATGCTGAGCTTCATTTTCCAAAGAACAATTGAGTAATACACCTCCAAGATCCTTCCAATAAAGATATCGATTTATAATATAGAACTTGGCATCTTTCAATTTTATGGATCTTGCTCTTGATTTACTCAATCATGTTGGTGCTTGTAAATTTCGAAGGACATGAACAATGTTAGAGTACCACGGAGACGCAACAAAGTCAATCATTATTTCCACCTCTGTATCTAACTGATTAGATTGACTGGATAAAAAAATTAAGCTGTAAAGACTCACAATTTGAATCTGTCATCATTTTCACTAATCCTTGTCCCTTAAACAGATTGGTATGCTTTATCTCTATGTCATACTCTAGTAATGTCACTATCCATTTTTCCCTTCTACCTTCTGGATTGGGTTGTGTCAAAATCCCTTTTACTGCAGCGGTTGGAACATGAGCAATTACATGTGAGTGGAGAATATATACTCTGAAATCTTTCAAAGCTTTGACCAAAGCATATTATTGTTTCTCCATGATATCATATTTCAATTCTCCATCCCTCAACATCTTGCTGAAGAATGCTATGGGTTGCTCCATGTTTTCATCATTCCTCTGCAACAAAACTGCTGCAATAGTATGTTCTGAAGCATAAGAAAATACTAGGAAAACTTTGGTGAAATCTGGAATTACCAACACCGGAGCTTCTGAAATTGCTTGTTTTATTTCCCTAAATGACCTCCTAGCATCCGCAGTCCATTTTATCTCATGACCTTTTCTCAACATATTCATAATATTCATTAAGATTTCAGCAAAACTGGGCACAAACCTTCTTAAAAAATTCACCTGTCCCAAAAATGATTGTATTTCCTTTTTACTTCTGGGTTCTCCTACCTTTAAAATTACGCTAACTCTATCAGGATCAATTTTTATTCCATCTTTAGATATTATATGACCCAAAAAATTTCCTTCTTCCAGCGCAAAATTTGATTTCTTCGAGTTCAATGATATACCGAACTTCCTACACTTCATGAATTTTTTTTCTAAATGATGAATATGTTCTCTGTAAGATCTTGAATAAATTGTGATATCGTCCATATAAATTACCACAAACTTCCCAATTTCTCCTGCAAAAGCGTTGTCCATGGCCCGCTGGAAAGTAGCCCCTGCATTCATTAAACCAAAAGGCATCTTTGCGTACATAAAGGTTCCCCAAGGTGTAGTAAAGGTAGTTTTCTCTTGATCTTCAGGTAGTACTTTAATCTGATTGTAACCAGAAAAACTGTCAATCATCGAAATTCTTTTTGCTCCAACTACCTTCTGCAATATATGATCCATCTTCGGCAAGGGATAATTGTCCTTCATAGAAACCTTGTTCAAATTTCAGAAGTCTATGCATAGCCTTATTTCTCCATTATTTTTACTAACAGGAACTAAATTTGCAACCCATCTTGAAAATATTAGAGTCACGATGATCTTGGCATCAAACAATTTTTTAATTTCCTTCTTAATAATTGGTAGCAATTTAGGATTTATTCTTCTAATCTTTTGCCTGAAAGGTTTTTCTCCAAGTATTATGGGAATAGTATGTTGTATTATAGATATATCATATTCTTTAATATCTTCATAGCTCCAAGCAAATACATCTGTATACCTATTCATTAAATTTACATACTCTTCTTTTTCTTTTACAGGCAAATTTTTGGACAATTTTACAATCTTCGGATTTTCTTCGGTACTGATATTCTTGTCTTCAACAACCTTTTCAGCAAGCTTCACTTTATAATTCTTAGCAACATCATTCTAATCAAAAAAAAATTCTAAAGGAATCAAACCTCTTGGTATAAAATTAATTTTCAATTGAATAATATCTTTTCCTCCTAAGGTTCCCTTTAATTTTTCAGCACCATTCTTTTCTTCTTCAGGTTCTTCATCATCCTGGAAATTTTCACCATTGTTGTTTTCAGCATCAATATGAGTATTTACAAATTCTCCCAACAATTCTAAAAATCTTTTTATCTGCATGTCATCTTCAAACACCTGCCAATATTTAGAATTATCAGGAATAGATGGTATGTTCACAATGTCCACTTGGTATTCCTTCTGACTAGGACTAGGGGTTTTGAATTTTCCAGCAGCTACTGCTAAAGAATCAGCTACTGTATTCTCATATCTGGGAATCACCTTAATCGTATGCTCTGTAAAAAAGTTACCAATCATATCCCATACTTCATTCCTATAGGCCCTCATTCGGGGATGCTTGGTTTGATAACTATCATTCACCTGGTTTATTCCCAGCTCTGAATCCCCCAAAACTCTTATCCTCTGTGCTCCCAAATATTTCAATGCATGCAACCCCAGTAAAAAAGCTTCATATTCAGCTACATTATTTGTGCATTCAAATGTTAATTTGTATGATAAATCTTTAAAATCCCTGATAGGATAAATTATGTACACACCAGCTCAAGCACCTACTTTTTCCACAGATCCATCAAAATACATAGTCCACAAAACTTCTCTTTTTTGTTTTGCTTCCAAAGCATTTTGTGCTATCACCCCTTCCTTTTTATTTTCTTTAGGCTTCGTCTGCAATGTAGATTCCAAGTCACATGGACTAGTATCATTAAAGAAAATAGACGAACCCAAATCAGTATCAACAGCATATATATGATGAATTTCAGGTCTATCTTGACTGCTCACCACATAAGGAGTTATTTTTTCACTATACAACCTTTTACTCCCATCTTGAACAGGAATAGTAGCATATGACATATCCATTTGTAAACTACCTTTCAACTTTGAAGTCCAAGATCTTGATAACAACACTCCAAAATTTGGTGGAATGTCTGCCACTACTACATCCATTACTATTGTTTTAGATGGCAATTTATTTAAAGTTACTACCATATACTTAATTAAACCAAGACATTTCACCCTCCTGGAATCAAAGGAATACAAATCTTTATAGCGTCTTGTCACTTCCAGTCCCAAACTTTCAGCTACTCCCTTTGGCATTAAATTATGTGATGCACCTGAATCTAACATAGTATTATGAACCACCATATCATGCACATTCAAACTCAAATAAAAAGGAGGAACTTATTCGTTATCTATACTTTCAACTTTAGACCCAAATGAAATAGTAGGATTTTCATCTGTTAATTCCAAAATGTCAGACTGAAATTCTCCTTGACCTCTGACCATCTTTGTTATGGTATCTCTATACTCATTGTTTCTCAGCAACTCATTAAAAGGAACAGATATTTTCAGCTTGGAAAGTTCATTCTACAAATTGAAATTAGAATTAACCTTTTCTACCTCTATTGGTACTACTTGTTTCATTTCTTTGGTTTTCTGTATTTCATTCTCAACTTCTTTATTTACAACGGACTCTTTTTGTATTCATTTTCCCTTTTTTGTATTTAATGAACTAGTGGAAGGCTAATTTGGATTTAGCCTCCCTTTATTTATAACAACTTCTCTGTTTCTCAATCTAATTTTCCTCTGTACAACATCCATAGCATGCAAATAACCCCTCTGATACTGTTCTGACTCCCTTTCAAAATCTTCATTTCCATCCTCATGTGCAAACATGTTATGTTCTTCTTCAGTAAGATATATCTCTGAATCTAATTCCCCACAAAGATGAATTTCATTTTTGGCAGGATCTTCTTCATCAGCAACATAATTCTCAGGGAATGGTGGTCGAATTTGCTTCTCTTCTTGATTCCTTGGTTTTCTCATGTCTCTTTGCCTATTTTGTGGAGGCATAGGAGGATTTGGTCTTCTAAAATTTGGATTCCTGATTTGAGGATCAGTGTGTTCCCTATTGAATGACCTATTATCCATAGTCAATATATCCATCAGCTTCTCCATTGTCTTCAACATCATTTCAAATTTAACATCAGTGGCAGAAGAAGAGGTATAAGGCATATTTTCTTCTTTTTTTTTCCTATCAATGTCTCTATGTTTCATTTTTCCACTCGCCATCATATTCGCCTCCACTTCTAAAGCATCTGTAAACATGGCAGCAAGAGTTGTTGATTTTCTTTCTCTTAATGAAAATGCAAAGTCATTATCAAAATATCTAGCATAATGAAGTTTAGCAGCGGCAGCAGAAGGTTTTATATATTCTGGAAGAGAATTATAAACCCTCATAAACCTACTTGAAAATTCATGAAGAGATTCCAAAACCCCCTTCTTGAGACTATTATACTGGGACAAAATCTGCAAAGGACTCTGTTTGTCATCCCATCTTTCTAAAAATGCATTCTGGAAAGCTTGGAAAGTCAATATAGATCCTGTTGGCAAATCTTTGCGGAACCGAAATCTGGAAAACTGTCCGATCTTGATTGTTGCGGAACCGACTTCCAGGATTTCCTCTTTCCAGAATTGCCTTTTTGCAAGCTCCTTTCCGCATTGTAGAATGCGGAAGTCACGAATTCGTCTAATTTCTTTCCTCGACAATTATTTTTCAAACCATTGATATGTTTTAGATGAACTAATCTTAGCCGTCTGATCTTGATCTTTTGCGAAACTTTGGCTTTTCCACCCAAATGTCGGAACTAATCCTTAACCATCGGATCTAGTGCAAGATTAATATAAGTTGTCTTATATTAATCCTTCACGGAACTTTATCACTTCACACGTGTTTAACCTTTATGTTAGTTCATTCAGCAAGAACATTGTGAGCCGTCGATTTACTTGGATGATCAATCTCAGTCGTCCAACTTGCTACAGGGTTATTCGTTTGTCATTCAACCTGCGACCTGCCTTTGTTATTCTGTTGGTTTAAACTTGCCATCATATATTTGATTTTTGTTAACAGTTTTGACATCAATGACAACTATCTTACGCAATAGTATGAATCTCTTACCCAAGTACATGGTGGGACTAAAAAGGGACTCCCACAACCTAAAGGAGGCATCTCAGAATGGGTACCAAATTCAAAATAAGATCTAACTAGGGAACCCATGTATAGGAAATCTCTACCATTCGCACAATACCACTTCTAATAGCAACATGAAGGTTTTGTGATATTGTGGAATGGGTTCGTACCTAAGGTTAAGATGAAATGGTCATAAGGTAATGCATAATTCAAGTGGATGTGAAGTCCTAACCTATATACTAGTTTGAAATTATACCTGTCATAGATTCGAATAGGTCAAATCCTCTATGAGAGTATACACAAAATGGACCCTACATGACAACACTATTAGTCCAAAATAGCTAGAAACATCCAATAAAGAGTCCAAACTATAGGGTATAGGGAGGACTAATCATGACAATTGCATTCAAAGGAAACAATGCGATGGATGATGGGACATAAGAAGGAATGTAAGGTGTAGGCCCAATGTTCATGCATCCACTACCACCCCCATGAGGGTGAACACTAGTGTTAATACCGAACAAAGGGAGTGAAAATCCTCCACAAATGGAGTAGAGGATGGAATATGAAAACTCTCGAATCTATGAGCAAGATAAGGGGTCGTGGTGCCCCCAATCCAACACTAGGGTCCACACCAGGATCTGGAGCGAGTGATGAGATACTAGTAGCGATATTAGGCATGCCAAACATAAAAGGACCTAAACTCAAGAGAAAATAAATATACTCAAGTAACCACGATCCCAAAATCCAACTAGCACATAAAGAGCACACTCCTAAGAGAATCTACAGCCAAAATGCAAGAAAGCCAAGGGGATTATAAGTGAGCTCCTAAATGTAGCGGGTATGTCTCACCTAGGAGAGGCTCAAAACTCCCATACACTACAAGCAGAGGTGCATAACCAATTATAGTGGCCCTCGGCTTCAATTCATAAAGTGATTATGCTTTCCAACCAAGGGCTATCCCAATCATAATCATGTATGCTGCCTCGTGCTTAACTCCTGTGTAAGAGGAGCGTCCTCAGAAATACTAATTATACCAAGGATTTCTCTCTCTAAACTAGAAAGACACCTACTTTTTTTTTTAGTAGTCTTGGATAATTAACTCACAATGAACTATTCCAAGACTCTAAAACCTAATCTTGTTGATGAACACTATAAAATAAAAATGTGTAATTCATTTTAATTAAGCATTGATTTTAATGGCTATGATTACTCAAAAGGAAATGATCGTGCAACTAATGATATTATGACTCAGCACTGAAATAAATGTGCACACCTAACAAACAATGACAAGTGTAATTTTTTCGAATGAAAAACGGGGTATGCCACTACATGAGATGCATAAAAAATCATTCATTTCCAAATGTGAATGCAATCCTTCCTATATGAAAGCCTAAACACAACTCTCATCCAAGCAATCCAATGCAAGTACCTCCTTACATCCATATGTGAGATGCAAATAAGAAAGCAACTATTTTGTATTTTCAATATAAAATAATGAAAATGCAATAAAAGTCACTAAAATTATCAGTCTCTGCAGCAAGTAGAAAACACAAGCCAATCAAGACAAAGAGGCCAAAAGACTAATGCACTAATGGAAAAACAGAAAAGGAGATAAATGACTAGAACTACTTCAAATAAAAATAAATGAAACAATGGTCTCTGGTCACAAAAGAACCAATCAACAGACAACATCAGAACCCAGGAAGACCCAGCCACACTCCCAACCCACCCAACAACTTCCCACATCAAAATCAACCAAAAAGGGGAGGATGTATGTGACTTTTGTAAAAAAAACCTGCATGTATATGTGACTTTTAGCCAAAAACCTGCATGTATACATGACTTTTGGTCAAAACCCTGCGTATGTACACGAATTTTAGCCAAAACCCTGCGTATATAGAGAATAAAGTGGTAAAAAGAAGGCCAAGGGTCGAACCACTCTAGGGGAGTGTCAATGGATGAACACACTACTAAATTCCACACAGAAATGGGGAGAAACAGAGAGCAATTCAAGCACATTGTGACCCCAAACCCCAAATAACAACAAGGAACGTCCCAAACAGAGTCGCCAATTCTGTTACAGAGAGAAAATTCTTATGGCTTGGGGGGACCGTAACAGACAGTATGACACCATAAATCAATCTTCCCCAATATTCAAGAGAAGTAAGCAAATCTAACACTAAGATATATAGAATCATACCTTATTCCANTGGGGGTACCGTAACAGACAGTATGACACCATAAATCAATCTTCCCCAATATTCAAGAGAAGTAAGCAAATCTAACACTAAGATATATAGAATCATACCTTATTCCAGATGGTTGAAGTAGTCCCCATTGAGATTTTCCAATGCAATTGCAATTATAATTTGCTCTCAACAACAACAAACAAAGCAAGCATGATATATATAAATGTGTTAAATATACTCTAGCATATATAATCAATCATATATAAGCAAGTAAATAAATCTATGGATTCAATATTCATATTCAAAATGCACATGAATTGGACAGGAAACAACATTTCTATTAATAAATCAGAGTTACAATAGTGACAAACTCTATCAGCACTTTTGTGAATTGGAGAAACCAAGTCCTCCACCTGGTCCTCCACCACTTCAATTCTCCATCTCTCGATAGCAAGCTCACAAAGAAAAGGAAAGCTTGGGAAGAACACTATGTGCTACAAGGGACAAAGGGATGCAGAATCAAGTATAAGAAAAACTGAGGCAACAATGGACTATAGTTTCCTTACTCTTCAATTTCTCCTCCTTCAATGTATCCAAGGGGTTCCTTATATAACACTCCAAAGAGGTAATGGAGGGTTGAATCCGAGCGTTCTCAAAGCATATGGAAGGCCAAGAGACAAGATATTTAGGATCATATGAGGAAAACTCCAAAAATATTTGTCATTTTGCACACATCCCGATGTATGCGGGTTTGAGGTCAAAATCTGCATATACATGTGAGTATTGCTTTAAAAGTCACGTATAGGTATAAACATGCAATTTTTGGGGATGATCTTGGAACGTCAAAGTATAATATAAGTCCATGGCATCCAAAGAGTCTGAAGAGGGACAGGGAAGGCCATATATGTGTGATCAACCAGGTGTGGTAAAATCATGTATAACAATAGGTGTACATGCATATCCCTCAAATAAGTATCTAAATCTACTTTTAAATTTGAATTCTAGAAAATTGGAAAAAGGTGCAACTTTTTAGGCCTTTGTTTATTCAAGTTTGACTAAGGTCCAAAATAGCTCGGAATCCCTAAAAAATCAACATGCACACTTATCTCTCAAATGGTTACATAAATCCACTTTCAAATTTCAACTTCAAAAGAGTCAGAAAAGGTGCATCTCTTTCACCTTGGTTTGACCAACCTTGACTAAGGCCCAAAATATATTAAAATTTCACAAAAAATATTCCTACCATTTGTCTCTTAAATGGGTATCTAAATCTAATTTTAAATTTGAATTCTAAGAAATTGGGAAAAAGTGCAACTTTTTAGTCCTTAGTTTTACCAAGCTTGAAGGAATTCCAAAATAGCTCAAAATACCCCAAAAATGTGTGCACATGCTTATCTCTCAAATGGGTACCTAAATACAATTTCCAATATCAATTTTGATAAAGTGGACAAAAATCCATATGTTTGTGAAGAGGGAACCCCATGTTCTATTTTATGAAACTGACATTTTAGACCTTGGTTTGGCCAACACTGACTTTTAGGCAGAAGTAACTTGAAATCATGCAGAAATGCGCATACACGTTTATCTTTTAAATGTGTCCCTAAATTTAATTTCAAATATCAATCACACGAAAGTGCTAACTGCAACTTTTTAAGTCTTGGTTAGGCCAATCTTGAAACTGGGAAATAATAACTCATAATCCTACACAAATCTAGATGCACACTTATCTCTCAAATGGGTATCTAAGCGTATTTACAAATTTCAATTTTGAGAAACTGGGAAAAGGTGCAAGTTGATTGGCCTTGGCTTGACCAAGCTTGATCTATGACCAACATGCACCTTTTTGGCCTCGGTTTAACCAACATTGACTACAAACTAAAATAGCTCAAAATCTTGCAAGAATAGGTATGCATGCTTATCACTCTATTGGGTATCTATATCTACTCTTAAATTTTAATTCTAACAAATTTGGAAAAGCGACACGTTTTAGGATTTTTTTTAACTAAGCTTCGCTATGGTCAAAAATAGCTCGAAAAACACCCAAAATTTTTCTTGCACTCTTATCTGTCAAATGAGTACCTAAATCCACTTTCAAATTTCAATTCCGAGAAAGTCAACAAAAGTGCATCTTTTCAACCTTCGTTTGGCCAACCTTGAATGAGTCCCAAAATATGTCCAAATCTCATAAAAATAGGTGTTAATGCTTATCTTTAAAATGGGTATCTAAATCTACCTTGAAATTTGAATTTTGAGAAATTGGAAAAAATGCAACGTTTTAGGCCTTGGTTTGACCAAGTTTGACAGAGGTCCAAAATAACTCACAATCCCCAAACAATATACATTTAGGCTTATCTCTCAAATGGGTACCTAAATACACTTTCAAATTTAAATTTCGATAAAGTCAAGAAAATTGCATTTCTTAGAGCTTGGTTTGACCAACCTTAAATAAGGGCCAAAATAACTCGAAATATCTCAAAAATATGTGTGCATGCTTATCTCTCAAATGGGTATCTAAATATACTTTTACATTTGATTTCTAAGAAATTGGAAAAAATTGAAACCTTTAAACCTTTTAGGCCTTCATTTTCCCTAGTTTGACTAAGGTCCAAATTAGCTCGGAATCCCCTAGAAGTTTGTATGCATGGCTATCGCTCAATTGGGTTCCTAAATTCGTTTTGCTTGAGAAACCTTGAATAACGACCAATATAGCTCAAAATTTCATAAAAAAAGGTGTGCATTCTTTTCTCTCAAATGGTTATATAAATGTACTTTCAAATTTCAATTTTGAGAAAGTGGGAAACATGAGACTTTTTAGGGATTAGTTTTACCAACCAAGACTAAGGGCTAAAATAACTCAAACTCTCACAAAAATAAACATCCACATGTATCTCTCAAATGCATGTAAAAATCTACATTTAAAATTGAATTCTAAGAAAATGTGAAAAAGTGCAACCTTTTAGGCCTTGGTTTGACAAAGTTTGATTGAGGTGCAAAATAACTTGCAATCCAACAAAAATGTACATGCACGATTATCTCCCAAATGGGTACCAAAATCAAATTTAATTTTTTATTCCAAGAAAGTGGGTAACATGTAACTTTTTTCTCTCTTGTTTGACCAACATTGACTACAAACCAAAATAGCTCGAAATTTAGCAAGAATAAGTGTGCATGCTTATCTCTCTGTAGGGTATCTATATCTACTTTTAAATTTTAATTCTGACAAATTTTGAAAGTGAAACTTATCTCTCAAATGGGTACCTAAATATTCTTTGAAATTTCAATTCCAAACCTTGGTTTGAACAACCTTGAATGTGGACCAAAATAGCTCCAATTCTGACAAAAATAGGCGTCCACTCTTACTTCTCAAATGCATATCTAAATCTACTTTAAAATTTGAATTTTAAGAAATTGGAAAAAATACAACGTTTTAGACCTTCGTTTAACCAAATTTGACTGAGGTCCAAAATAAATAACAATACCCAAAAAATCTACATGCGGGCTTATCTCTCAAATGGGTGCCTATACCCACTTTAAAATTTCAATTTCAAGAAAGTCAAGAAAAGTGCATCTTGTAGACCTTGGTTTGACCAATGATAACTATGAAATGGGTGTCTAAATCTACTTTTAAATTTCCATTCTAAAAATTTGAAAAAAATGCAATCTTTTAGGCCTTCGTTTGACCAAGTTTGACAAAGGTCGAAAATAGATCAAAATCCAACGAAACCCTACATGCATTCTTATCTCTGAAATGGGTACCTAAATTTACTTTCAATTTTAATTTTGAGAAAGTAAAAAAAAATGCATCTCTTAGTCCTGTGTTTGACTAACCTTGACTAATGACCAAAATAACACAAAAATTCAAAAATATAGGCGCTCATGTATATCTGTCAAATGGGTGTCTATATCTACTTTCAAATTTGAATTCTAAAAAAATGGAAAAAAATGCAACGTTTTAGACCTTTGTTTGACCAAGTTTGACTGAGATCCAAAATAGCTCGGAATGCCCAAAATATAAACATGCACACTTATCTCTCAAATGGGTACATAAATCCACTCTCAAATTTCAACTTCAAAAAAATCACAAAAAGTGCATATCTTACACACTTGTCTCTTAAATGGGTATTTAAA
The DNA here is from genome assembly GCA_001517045.1 of Pseudotsuga menziesii. Lineage (NCBI taxonomy): Eukaryota > Viridiplantae > Streptophyta > Pinopsida > Pinales > Pinaceae > Pseudotsuga > Pseudotsuga menziesii. Next base: position 1,502,875 of record LPNX010984811.1, read on the forward strand.
TCTAACTTTAAATTTGAATCCTACGAAATTTGGAAAACGTGCAACTTTATATTCCTTAATTTGACCAAGCTTGAAGGAGGTCCACAAAAGCTCAGGAATCCCCCAAAAATGTGTGTGCATGACTATCTCTCAAATGGGTACCTAAATCCATTTTCAATTATCAATTTTGAGAAAGTAAAAAAAAATCCATCTATTAGACCTTGGTTTGGCCAACCTTGACTTTGAGGAAAAAATAATGCGAAATCATGCGAAAATGCGCATGAAAATTTATCTTTTAAATGTGTTCCTAAATTTTAATTTCAAATTTCAATTACAAGAAAGTGTTAAGTACAAATTTTTAAGTCTTGGTTAGACCAAGCTTGACGATGGGCCAGAATAACTTAGAATCATCCACAAATCTACATGCACAGTTATCTCTCCAATGTGTATTTAAACGTATTTACAAATTTTAATTTTGAGAAACTGGGAAAAGGTTCAAACTTTATTGCTGTTGGTTTGACCAAGATTTATCTGTGACCAACATGCACCTTTATTTCCCTAGATTTGACCAACATTGACTACAAACTAAAAGAGCCCGAAATCTTGCAAGAATAGGTGTGCATGCTTATCACTCAATTGGGTATCTATATCTACTCTTAAATTTTAAATCTGACAAATTGGGAAAAGTGAAACCGTTAAGGCCTTTGTTTGACCAAGTTTGGATAAGGTCCAAAATAACTCCAAATTTCATAAAAATAAGTGTCCATGTTTATCTCTCAAATGGGTATCTAAATCTACTCTAAAATTTGAATTTTGAGAAATTGGAAAAAATGCAACGATTTAGACCTTGGTTTGACTAAGTTTGATCGAGGTCCAAAATAACTCGAAAAACCTAAAAAATATCCATGTAGTCTTATCTCTCAAATGGGTACCTAAATACAGTTTTAAATTTCAATTTCGAGAAAGTCAAGAAAAGAGCATTTCTTAGAACTTGGTTTGGCCAACGTTAACTCAGGGCCAAAATAACTTGAAATATCGCAAAACAATGTGTGCACACTTATCTCTCAATTGGGTATCTAAATCTACTTTTACATTTGATTTCTAAGAAATTGGAAAAAGTGCAACCATTTAGGCCTTGGTTTGACCAAGTTTGACTAAGGTCCAAATAGCTCGGAATCCCCTAGAAGTTTGTATCCATGGTTATCTCTCAACTTCGTACCTAAATTCACTTTCAAATTTAAATTATGATAAAGTTGAAAAATTAACATCTCTTAGACCTTTGCTTGACCAACCTTGAATAACGTCCAAAATATATCGAAATCTCTTAAAAAAAGTTATGCATGCTTGTCTCTCAAACGTGTATATAAATCTACTTTCATGTTTCAACTCTAAGAAAGTGAGCAACATGTGAGTTTTTAGGGATTGGTTTTACCAGCCTTGACTAAGGGAAAAAATATCTCAAAATCTCACAAAAATAAACATCCACACTTATCTCTCAAATGCATGTCTAAATATAGATTTTAAATTTGAATTATAAGAAATTGCGAAAAAGTGAAACCTTTTAGGCCTTGGTTTGACAAAGTTTTATTGAGGTGGAAAATATCTTGTAATCCAACAAAAGTGCTTGTGCACACTTATATCTCAAATGGGTACTAGAATCAACTTTAAATTTCAATTCCAAGAAAGTGGGAAACATGTAACTTTTTTTTCCTCGTTTTGACCAACATTGACTACAAACCAAAATATCTAGACATTTAGCAATAAAAAGTGTGCATGCTTATCTATCTATAAGGTATCTATATCTTCTTTTAAATTTTAATTCCCACAAATTGGGAAAAGAGAAACTTATCTCTCAAATGTGTACCTAAATCTTCTTTGAAAGTACAATTCTGAACCTTGGTTTGACCAACCTTGAATGAGGACCAAAATAGATCCAAATCTGACAAAAATAGGTGTCCATTCTTACCTCTTGAATGGGTATCTAAAGCTACATTAAAATTTGAATTTTAAGAAATTGCAAAAAAAACAACATTTTAGGCCTTCATTTCACAAAGTTTGACTGAGGTCCAAAATAGCTCACAATCCCCAAAAAAATTACATGCGGGCTTATCTCTTACATGGGTTCGTAAAGCCACTTTCAAATTTCATTTTCAAGAAAGTCAAGAAAAGTGCATCTTGTAGACCTTGGTTTGACCAACATTAATTGAAGGATAAAATAACTCCAAATATCACAAAAATATTTTTGCACGTTTATCTCTCAAATGGGTGTTTAAATATACTTTTAAATTGAATTCTAAAAAGTTGAAAAAATTGCAACCTTTTAGGAATGTGAATGCAGTCTTATCTCCCTAAAAATTTGCATGCAGTCTTATCTCCCTAAAAATGTGCATGCAGTCTTATCTCTCAAATAGGTACCTAAATTCACTTTCAAATTTTAATTTTGCGAAAGGAAAAAAAATGCATCTCTTAGACCTTTCTTTGACAAACCTTGACTAACGACCAAAATAGTACAAAATTTCAAAGAAAAAGGTGTGCAAGCATATCTCTCAAATGGGTATCTAAATCTACTTTCAAATATGAATTCTAAAAAAATTGGAAAAAAATGAAACTTTTTAGGCCTTTGTTTGACCAAGTTTGACTCAGCCCCAAAATAGCTTGGAATACCCCAAAAAGAAACATGCACACTTATCTCTCAAATGGGTACATAAATCTACTTTCAAATTTAAACTTCAAATAAGTCAGAAAAAAATGCATCTATTTTATCTTGGCTTGACCATCCTTGACTGAGGCCCAAAATAGATTAAAATCTCGCAAAAAATATTCCTTTACACTTTTCTCTTAAATGAGTATCTAAATTTAGTTTTAAATTTGAATTCTAAAAATTTGGAAAAAGTGCAACTTTTTTTCCTTAGTTTGAACAAGCTTGAAGGAGGTCCAAAATAACTTAGAATCTCCCAAAAATGTGTGCCCATGCTTGTCTCTCAAATGGGTACCTAAATCCATTTTCAAAAACCAATTTAGAGAAAGTCGACAAAAATCCATTTATTAGACATTGGTTTGTCCAACCTTAAAATTTAGGAAGAAATAGATCGAAATAATGCGAAAATGTGCATGCATTTTTATCTTTTAAATGTGTTCCTAAATTTAATTTCAAATACCAATCACAAGAAAGTGTTAACTGCAACTTTTTAAGTCTTGGTTAGACCAAGCTTGATGATGGTCCCAAATAATTCAGAATCTTACACAAGTCTACATGCACACTTATCTCTCAAATGGGTATCTAAACGTATTTACAAATTTCAATTTTGAGAAACTGGGAAAATGTGCAACTTTATTGTCCTTGGTTTGACCAATCTTGATCTATGACCAACATGCAACTTTTTTGGCCTTGATTTGACCAACATTGACTACAAACTAAAACAACTCTAAATCTTAAAAGAATAGGTGTGCATGCTTATCACTCTATTGGGTATATATATCTACTCTTAAATTTTAATTCTGACAAATTGGGAAAAATGAAACTTTCTAGGCCTTTGTTTGACCAAGTTTGGAATTTGTTTGCACTCTTATCTATCAAATGGGTACCTAAATCAACTTTCAATTCTGAGAAAGTTGACAAGGGTGCATCTTTTAAACCTTGAATTTACCAACCTTGAACGAGGGCCAAAATAGCTCCAAATATCATAAAAATAGGTGTCCATATTTAACTCTCAAATGGGTATCTAAATCTACTCTAAAATTTGAATTTTGAGAAATTGGAAAAAATGCAATGTTTTAGGCCTTGGTTTGATCGAGGTACAAAATAGACCGTAATCGCCAAAAAATCTACATGTAGGCTTATCTCTCAAATAGGTACCAAAATACTGTTTCAAATTTTAATTTCGAGAAAGTCAAGAAAAGTCCATTTCCTAGAACTTGGTTTGACCAACCTTAACTAAGGGCCAAAATAACTCGAAATGTCTAAAAAATATGTGTGCACTCTTATCTCTCCAATGGCTATCTAAATCTACTTTTACATTTGGTTTTTAAGGAACTGGAAAAAAGTGCAACCTTTTACGCCCTGGTTTGACCAAGTTTGACTAAGGTCCAAAATAGCTCGGAATCCACTAGAATTTTGTATGCATTGTTATATCTCAAATGGGTACCTAAATTTTCTTTCAAATTTCAATTACAAGAAAGTTTGAAAAATAACATCTCTTGGACCTTTTCTCAAGACCAACCTTGAATAACAAACATAATAACTCGAAATCTCACAAAAAAAGGTGTGCATGCTTGTCTCTCAAATGGGTATATAAATCTACTTTTGAATTTCAATTTTGAGAAAGTGGGAAACATATGACTTTTTAGGGATTTGTTTGACCAAGCTTGACTAGGGGCCGAAATGACTCAAAATATCTCAAAAATAAATATCCACACTTATCTCTCAAATGTGTGTCTAAATCTACATTTAAATTTGAATTCTAAGAAATTGCGAAAAAGTGCAACATTTTAGGACTTGGTTTGACAAAGTTTGATTGAGGAGAAAAATATATTGTAATCCAACAAAAATGTATGTGCACACTTATCTCTCAAATGGGTACTAGAATAAAATTTCAATTTCAATTCCGAGAGAGTGGGAAACATGTAAACTTTTTGGCCTTGGTTTGATTAACATTGACTACAAACCAAAATAGTTCGAAATCTAAAAAGAATAAGTGTGTATGCTTCTATCTATAGGGTTGCTATAACTACTTTTAAATTTTAATTCTGAAAAATTGGGAAAATTGAAACTTATCTCTCAAATGGGTGCCTAAATCTGCTTTAAAATTTCAATTCCAAACTTTGGTTTGACCAACATTGAATGAGGATCAAAATAGCTCCAAATCTAAGAAAAATAGGTGTACATTCTTACCTCTCGAATGGGTATCTAAATCTACTTTAAAATTTGAATTTTAAGAGATTGGGAAATGCTACGTTTTAGGCCTTCGTTTGACCAAGTCCGATTGAGGTCCAAAATAGCTTGCAATCTCCAAAAAATATACATGTGGGCTTATATCTCAAATGTGTACCTAAATCCACTTTCAAATTTCAATTTTGATAAAGTCAAGAAAAGTGCATCTTGTGGACCTTGGTTTGACCAACGTTAACTGGGGGATAAAAGAACTCGAAATATTGCAAAAATATTTTTACACACTAATATCTCAAGTACGTTTCTAAATCTACTTTTAAAATTGGATTATAAAATATTGAAAAAATGGGCAACATTTTAGGCCTTGGTTTGACCAAGTTTGACTAAGGTCCAACATAGCTCATAATACCCCAAAAATATGCATGCATTTTTGTCTCTCAAATTGGTACCTAAATTCACTTTCAAATTTTAATTTTGAGAAAGTAAAAAAAAGTGCATCTCTTAGACCTTTGTTTGAGCAACCTTAACTAACGACCAAAATAGCATGAAATTTCAAAAAATAGGGGTGCATGCATATCTCTCAAATGGGTATCTAAGTCTACTTTTATACAGAAATAGATCGAAATCATGCGAAAATGCGCAAGCATGTTTATCTTTTAAATGTGTTCCTAAATTTAATTTCAAATACCAATTACGAGAAAGTGCCAAGTGCAACTTTTAAAGTCTTGGTTAGACCAAGATTGCCGATGGTCCAAAATAACTTAGAGTCCTGCAAAAATATACATGCACACTTATTTCTCAAATGGGTATCTAAACGTATTTACAATTTTCAATTTTGAGAAACTGGGAAAATGTGCAACTTTATTGGCCTTGGTTTGACCAAACTTGATATATAAAAAACATGCACATTTTTTTGCCTTGATTTGACCAACATTGACTACATACTAAAATAGCTCAAAATCTTGCAAGAATAGGTGTGCATGCTTATCACTCTATTGGGTATCTATATCTACTCTTAAATTTTAATTCTGTCAAATTGGGAAAAGTGAAACTTTTAAGGCCTTTGTTTGACCAAGTTTGACTAAGGTCCAAAATAACTAAAAAATCCCCAAAAAATATACTTGCACTCTTATCTGTCAAATGGGTACATAAATCCAATTTCAAATTTCCATTCCGAGAAAGTTGACAAAAGTGCATATTTTGAACCTTGGTTTGACCAACCTTGAAAGAGGGCCAAAATAGCTCCAAATCTCATAAAAATAGTTCTCCATGCTTTTCTCTCAAATGGGTATCTAAATCTACTTGAAAATTTGAATTTTGAGAAATTGGAAAAAAATGCGAATTTTTAGGCCTTGGTTTGACCAAGTTTGACCGAGGTCCAAAACGGCTTGCAATCCCCAAAAAATCTACAAGTAGACATATCTCTCAAATGGGTAGCTAAATACAGTTTTAAATTTCAATTTCGAGAAAGTCAAGAAAAGTGCATTTCTTAAACCTTGGTTTAACTAACGTTAACTAAGGGCCAAAATAACTCGAAATCCAACAAAAATATATGTGCATGCTTATCTCTTAAATGGGTATATAAATATACTTTTACATTTGTTTTCTAAGAAAATTGGAAAAAGTGCAACCTTTTAGGCCTTAGTTTGACTAACGTTCAAAATAGCTCGAAATCCCCTAGAAGTTTGTATGCATGGTTATCTCTCAAATGGGTACCAAAATTTAGTGTCAAATTTCAATTACAAGAAATTTGAAGAAATAACATCTCTTAGACCTTTGATTGAGAAACCTTTAATAATGACAAAAAATATTGAAATATCACAAAAAACGGTGTGCATACTTGTGTCTCTAAAAGGTATATAAATCTACTTTCAAATTTCAATTCTAAGAAAGTGGGAAACATGCGAATTTTTAGGAATTGGTTTGACCAACCTTGACTAAGGTCCAAAATAACTCAAAATCCCACAAAACGAAAAGTCCACACTTATCTCTCAAATGCATGTCTTAATCTACATTTAAATTTGAATTCTAAGAAATTGCAAAAAAAGTGCAACCTTTTAGGCCTTGGTTTGACAAAGTTTGATTGAGGTGTGAAATAGCTTGTAATCCAACAAAAATATATGTGCACTCTTTTCTCTCAAATGGGTACCAAAATCAACTTTAAATTTCATTTATGAGAAAGTGGGAAACTTGTAACTTGTTTAGCCTTGGTTTAACCAACAATGAATACAAATCAAAATAGCTCAAAATCTAGCAAGAATAAGTGTGTGTTCTTATCTCTCTATAGGGTATCTATATCTACTTTTAAATTTTAATTTTGGCAAATTGGGAAAGTTGAAACTTATCTCTCAAATGGGTACCTAAATCTGCCTTGAAATTTCAATTTCGAACCTTGGTTTGACCAACCTTGAATGAGAACCAAAGTAACTCCAAATCTGACAAAAATAATTGTCTATTCTTACCTCTTAGATGGGTATCTAAATCTACTTTAAAATTTGAATTTTAAGATATTGGAAAAAATGCAATGTTTTAGGCCTTTGTTTGACCAAGTTTGACTAAGGTTGAAAATAGGTCACAACTTCCAAAAAATATTCCTACACACTTGTCTCCTAAATGGGTATCTAAATCTAATTTTAAATTTGAATCCTATGAAATTTTGAAAAAAGTGCAACTTTCTAGTCCTAAGTTTGACCAAGATTGAAGGAGGTCCAAAATAGCTCAAGATGCCCCAAAAATGTGTGTGCATGATTATCTCTCAAATGTGCACCTAAATCCAGTTTCAAATATCAATTTTGAGAAAGTCGACAAAAATCCATCTATTAGACCTTGGTTTGGCCAACCTTCACTTTTAGGCAGAAATAGATTGAATTCATGCGAAAATGCGCATGCACGTTTATCTTTTAAATGTGTTCCTATATTTAGTTTCAAATATCAATCACAAGAAAGTTTTAAGTGCAACTTTTTAATTATTCGTTAGACAAAGCTCGACAATGGGAAAAAATAACTCAGAATCATGCACACTTATCTCTCAAATTTGTATCTAAATGTATTTACAAAATTCAATTTTGAGAAACTTGGAAAAAGTGCAACTTTACTGGCCTTGGTTTGACCAAGCTTGATCTATGACCAACATGCACCTTTTTTGGGCTTGATTTGACCATAATTGACTACACACTAAATAGTTCGAAATATTACAACAATAGGTGTACATGCTTATCACTATATTGGGTATCTATATCCACTCTTAAATTTAAATTCTGAGAAATTGGGAAAAGTAAAACTTTTTAGGCCTTTGTTTGACCAAGTTTGACTAATGTCCAAAATAGCTCGAAAATCCCCCAAAATATACTTGCACTCTTATCCATCAAATGGGTACCTAAATCCACTTTCAAATTTCAATTCCGAGAAAGTCAACAAAATGACATCTTTTCAACCTTGGTTTGACCAACCTTGAACGAGGGCCAAAATAGCTCCAAATCTCATAAAAATAGGTGTCCATGCTTATCTCTCATGTAAGGCCTCTATTGGCATTATAAAATTTAATCTAATTAACCATATATATTTTTTTATTCTACAAATGCATAATAATGTTAATACAAGCTCAAATGGTGGATTTATTAAATATATGACTTGGTAACATATAATCATCATCTACCCATAATAACATATAATTAGTTTATAATCACAATAGAAATACCTCTTGATGACTGATGAGAATGGTGAGGAAAACCGACCGAAGCAAGATTCTATCTTCTCCTTAAGTTGCTCCCATCTTCATTGCCCAAAGTGGATCCATGGTTTTACCTCCAAGACAACTAGGGGTCTAGCTAACTCCCTAGACCCAAGATCCATTTCTTGGCCTCTTGGACATCCATGCCCAAGACCCCCAAAGAATAGAACAATGATGCACGAGTAAGCTATGTATCAATACTTCCAAGATTTCTCAAACTCTTTCAACTCTTCCAAAGCTTCTCATCCCCAAAATATCCAAAATTCCCCAAAACCTTCCAAAACTCTCACTCAAATATTTTAAAGAAAAGAACCTCCTCCTTCTTCCAAACTCAAGTCTCCTATTTATAACCCAAAATTCCTCATCCTCCTCCTTATCCATCAATAAATTCCAATATAATAATATTCACACTCAATAAGTTTATTTTCTAAAAAAAAATAACAATTTGATTTAAATAAATAGTTATTAATAAACATGGTTGCAAAGTCTCATTTTTCATGCTACTATCTTAAATGAAACTATGACAACTCCTTTCTAAAATTTATTCAACCCTATCTATCCATTTATTTACATTATCCTCTCATACATAAGCTAAATACAATATTTCCATATACTATATTATATTATGATATATTACATATTATACGTATATAATTATGTATTTTATTCAATAATCCAATTAGTTTATTTAATCTAAACTATAGTGACCAATTCAACACACACACACATACACACAGATATATATATATATATATATATATATTTCAACACTTATTTATACTTTCAATATATAAGTAATACTACATTAATTTGTACAAAAGTAATAAAACTGAATTACATAAACATAACAAAGCATCAAGTATATAATCATAATGGGTTTTATCAATGAAGAACACCATCCAATCCATCATTGGTCCCATCCATCCCCATCAATACTGAAACCTCCCAATCACCACTACTTCTATCTCCTGACCTCACCATCTCCTCCTCTATTGGAATACATTGTGGTATCTGTTAAGCTGACCTTACCACATATAGAACCCTCAAGTGAAAGTTTCGAGTCCTACAAATCGATCAAGATTCCCTAACAGGCACCCAATAGTCATCATCACACATCTAGCAGAGCTTATACAACACAACCCTCCCATGACTCCAGGTTTAGGGGGATAAACGGTGGGAAATGCCTCCACCCCCCTGATAGTACTGGGGTTAACACCCTACATTAACTCTAATTTTCCATCACTATTCTAAGTGGTCTCATCATTGAAGAACCACTTTGGGCAAGTTGTAGTTCCTGTCAAAGCTCACACTCACCTACAAGTCATAGAGATATTGATATTCAAAATTAAACAACATGAAAATTGATGTAGCATCAGTATCCTCTTGATGGCTAAGACATGTCATGCCCCTTGACACTATAAGAATCGGGTTATCTCGTAGACAATCAGCATGTGGGTTAGGTCACCACCCACATAAAGATCATGTATAAACATACTCAACTCTTTAAAGTGTTAATCCATGCCACTAAAACAACATTTAATATAATCATGTAAGTACCTTTGAAACATACATTGTACTTGTTCTATCTCAAAGTACACCTCAATTGACATTCACATATCAATATTCCATATTTAATTGCATATTCAAATGAAATAACATATTCATCAACATTGATCAAACAATTGATAAATTCTATTTACTATCCACATAGATAGGGAGTCCATATGTTCATATCATAATAGTCTTAATGAATGTAACTTAATCAAATAGATAATAATCAATTAAAATTTTATGCTAATTCTCAATCGAGTTTCAAGTACCGAATATCAAATATGGGGCATTGCATCTTAAATGGGTATCTAAATCTACTTTAAAATTTGAATTTTGAGAAATTGGGAAAATGCAACGTTTTAGGCCTGGTTTTGATCAAGTATGACCAAGGTCCAAAATAGCTCACAATCCTCAAAACATATACATGTAGGCTCATCTCTCAAATGAGTAACTAAATATAGTTTAAGATTTCAATTTCGAGAAAGTCAAGAAAAGTGCATTTCTTAGACCTTGGTTTGACCAACATTAATTAATGGCCAAAATAACTCGAAATATCACAAAAAATTGTGTGCACGCATATATCTCAAATGTGTATCTAAATCTACTTTTACATTTGATTTCTAATAAATCTGAAAAAGTGCAAACTTTTAGGCCTCGGTTTGACTAAGGTCCAAAATAGATTGGAATCCCCTAGAAGTTTGTATGCATGGTTATCTCTCAAATGGGTACTTAAATTCAATTTCAAATTTCAATTACAAGAAAATCGGAAAAATAACATTTGTTAAACTTTTGCTTGACCAACCTCGAGTAACGACCAAAATAGCTCGAAATCTCACAAAAAAAATGTATGCATGCTTGTCTCTCAAATGGGTATATAAATCTACTTTCAAATTTCAATTCTGAGAAAGTGGGAAACATGCGAATTTTTAGTGATTGGTTTGACCAACCTTGACTATGGGACAGAATAGATCAAAATCTCACAAAAATAAACATCCACACTTATCTCTAAAATGCATGTCTAAATCTACATTCAAATTTGAATTATAATAAATTGCAAAAAAAGTGCAACCTTTAGGCCTTGGTTTGACAAAGTTTGGTTGAGGTGCAAAATAGCTTGTAATACAACAAAAATGTGCGTGCACACTTATCTCTCAAATGGGTACTAAAATCAACTTCAAATTTCATTTATGAGAAAGTGGGAAACTTGTAACTTGTTTAGCCTTGATTTGACCAACATTGAGTACAAATCAAAATAGCTTGAAATATACCAAGAATAAGTGTGTGTGCTTATCTATCTATAGGGTATCTATAACTGCTTTTAAATTTTAATTTTGGAAAATTGGGAAAATTGAAACTTATCTCTCGAATGCGTACCTAAATCTGCTTTGAAATTTCAATTTCGAACCTTGGTTTGACCAACCTTGAATGAGGACCAAAGTAACCCCAAATCTAACAAAAATAGGTGTCCAGTCTTACCTCTTAAATGGGTGTCTAAATCTACTTTTAATTTTGAATTTTAAGAAATTGGGAAGAATTCAACTTTTTAGGCCTTTGTTTGACCAAGTTTGAAAGAGGTTGAAAATAGGTCACAATCCCCAAAAAATATTCCTACACACTTGTCTCTTAAATGGGTATCTAAATCTAATTTTAAATTTGAATTCTACGAAATTTTGCAAAAAGCACAACTTTCTAGTCCTAAGTTTGAACAAGCTTGAAGGAGGTCCAAAATAGCTCAAAATCCCCCAAAAATGTGTGTGCATGCTTATTTCTCAAATGTCCACCTAAATCAAGTTTCAAATATCAATTTTGAGAAAGTCGACAAAAATCCATCTATTAGACCTTGGTTTGGCCATCCTTGAATTTTAGGCAGAAATAGCTCGAAATCATGTGAAAATGCGCATGCACGTTTATCTTTTAAATGTGTTCCTAAATTTAGTTTCAAATATCAATCACAAGAAAATTTTAAGTGCAACTTTTTAATTATTCGTTAGAGCAAGCTTGATGATGGGCCAAAATAACTCATAATCATGCACACTTATCTCTCAAATGGGTATCTAAACCTATTTACAAAATTCAATTTTGAGAAACTCAGAAAAGGTGCAACTTTACTAGCCTTGGTTTGACCAAGCTTGATCTATGACCAACATGCACCTTTTTTGGGCTTGATTTGACCGTCATTGACTACACACTAAAATAGCTCAAAATATTGCAACAATAGGTGTACATTCTTATCACTCTATTAGGCATCTATATCTACTCTTAAATTTTAATTCTGACAAATTGGGAGAAATGAAAATTTTTAGGCCCCTGTTTGAACAAGTTTGACAAATGTCCAAATTAGCTCGAAAATCCCAAAAAAATATACTTGCACTCTTATCTGTCAAATGGGTACCTAAATCCACTTTCAAATTTCAATTCCAAGAAAGTCAACAAAATGACTTCTTTTCAACCTTGGTTTGACCAACCTTGAACGAGGGCCAAACTAGCTCCAAATCTAATAAAAATAGGCATCCATGCTTATCTCTCATGTAATGCTTATTTCAACATTTGTTTATAATTTCAATATATAAATAATACTACATTAATTCATACAAAAGTAATAAAACTGAATTACCAAACATAACGAAGCATCAAGCATATAATCATAATGTTTTTTTATCAATGAAGAACACCATCCAATCCATCATTGATCCCATCCATCCCCATCAATACTCAAACCGCCTAATCACCACTACTTCTATCTCCTGACCTCACCATCTTGTCCTCTGCTGGAATATATTATGGTATCGACTACACTAACCTTACCACATATAGAACCCGTAAGCGAAAGTTTTGAGTCCTGCAAATCAACCAAGCTTCCCCAACATGCACCCACTAATCGTCATCGCACGTCTAGGGGAGCGTTCTTAGCACATCCCTCCCATGACTCTGGGTTTAGGGGGGTAAATGGTGGGAAATGCCTCCACCCCGCCTGATAATACTAGGGTGAACACTCTACATCAACTCTACTTTTCCATCACTATTCTAAGAGGTTTCATCATTGAAGAACCACTTTGGGCGAGTTGTAGTTCCTTTCAAAACTCACTGTCACCCACAAGTCATAGAGATATTGATATTCAAAATGAAATAACATGAAAACCGATATGGCATCATTATCATCCTGATGGCTAAGACATCACATGCCTCTTGTCACTATAGGCATCCGTCTATCTTGTAGCCAATCAACATGTGGGTTAGTTCACCACCCACATAAAGCTCATGTATAAACATACTCAACTCTTTAAATTTTTAATTCATGTCACTAAAACAACATTTAAACAATAGGTGTACATGTTTATCACTCTATTGGGTATCTATATCTACTCTTAAATTTTAATTCCGACTAATTGGAAAAAATGAAACTTTTTAGGCCTTTGTTTGACCAATTTTGACTAATGTCCAAAATAGCTCGAAAATTCCCAAAAAATATACTTGCACTCTTATCTGTCAAATAGGCACCTAAATCCACTTTCAAATTTCAATTCTAAGAAAGTCGACAAAATGACATCTTTTCAACCTTGGTTTGACTGACCTTGAACGAGGGCCGAAATAGCTCCAAATCTCATAAAAATAGGTGTCTATGCTTATCTCTCATGTAATGCCTCTATTGGAATTATAAAATTTAAGCTAATTAACCATCTTTTTTTTCATTCTACAAATTCATAATATTGTTAATACAAGCTCAAATGGTGGATTTATTAAATATATGACTTGGTAACATATAAACATCATGTAGCCATAATAACATATAAGTAGTTTATAATCAAAAGAGAAATACCTCTTGAAGACCGACGAGAACGGTGAGGAAGACCAACCGAAGCAAGATTTGTTGAAATAGGTCTCAGACACTGAGAGGGGGGGTGAATCGGTGTCTATTTAAAACTTTAAAAATATCTTTCCAAATCACTTAATCTAATCAGTCATATATATTATGAACATAAAGATACATATGAAGAATAAATATCAATATCAATTTCTTTTATTGAATAAAATTCTTGTTTACAAATTATAATTTTATCTAGACCCAGCTAGATGGAGAGACCCAGCTTTCCTAGAAAGATTCAACTTTCTTGCAAAACTCTGTTTGCATACATGACCCAACATGTAGAGAGGAATCCAATTCTCATTCAGGCTCCAACTTGATTACAGACACCAATCTGTTTGTATGACACAATGTCCATATCAATGGTAGAATATCCACCAAGATATTAAGAATGATCCACCGAGACACACTTAGACACACTCTAACTTCATATTTATATATGCTTCAATAGTCTTGGAACTTGAATCATCGTGACTCTTATAATGATATGATATCCTTTTGAAAGAGGACATGTCTCTTCATTAAGAATTTAACTAATATAATAATGTGATTCCTCCTTTGTTTTCTTTTTAAATAAAACATCATGTCTTTATCTTTTATAAGACATCATAACTTTTCACAATACATGCCTCTTCATTTTTTATAACATATCACTTCAGTTTTTATATTGTTATTGTTTAACAACATGTCTTTATGTTTTATAACATATCTTTTAAGTTTTTATATTGCTGTTCTTAACAACATACAACTTATTACAGTATTACTCATCATAAAACTTCCTTGAACTTCGTTGACTTCATAAATGTGCCTTTTCAAATCTCTGTATATTTAACTTTTAATTGATAATTATGTTTTTATATTCTTTTACTTTTCTTTTGATTTATTGCATCTTTTTCAAACCATCTCATGCCCTTTTGGATCCCTATTTTAATCTTTATTTCATAATTCTGTTAGTTTATTTAATTGTTAAATTAAATTAGTTAATTTAACCTTCATTGATCATTGATCCTCTCCCAGCAACCTTCATTTTATTTCATAACATATTAACTTATTTTTATTTAATTTGACTTAACTGGTCAATTTTAATAAAAACTTGTTTAACAGATATTTTCATATTTATTACTATCATATTCAGATTCTGTGTAAAATATAATTTTTCTTCAACTTGGGAAGTTGATTTTTCACACGTGTGATCTCCATATTAAAATATGAAACCATGGCTAGGTGGACAATTAACCAAGGAACAAATCCATGTCATCTTATGAATTTATGGGAACAAGAACAACATGTGGCGGGCATTGCCAAAATTACTTTTTATTACTGGTTTTAACATTTAGACAAATTTCACTTCAACAGGAAAACATGTTTTTTCTCAATTTTGTCAAGTTGATTTATCCCTCATGTGATCACCATAAAGGAAAAATAAACCATGGATAGATAGACAGATATCCAAGGAACACACTCATGTTATCAGATTAATTTTTGGGCACATGAGTGACACGTGGCGGGCATTTGAAATTACCTACTCAACCTTTTTGAACATCAAAAACACATTTTTTCTTATTTTGGCAGTCTCATAATTCACACATGTGCACACCCAGAGGAAGAATAAATTCTTGGATGGATAAAAACTTCAACAAGGAACATTCCCATCCTTTTTAACTAATTTATTTGTACAGGTGGAACCTCTGGTGGGCATTTTACTGAAGCCAGTTTTACTAATTTTTTAAACATTAAAGCAATAAAACTGCTTAAAACCTTGTTTTGGAAATTCTCTATTTTTCTCCTCAAAGACTCTTAAATAAAAATGAGACCATGGTCATGTGAACCTATGAACAAGCTACATTATTATGCTTTCATTTGATTTTTATCATCAACCTATGAGGCACGGCAGGTATTTCTAACTGACCTTTTATTACCAGTTATAACACTTAGTTGATTTCCTCTAAAACTTATTTTGAAACCCCTTTTGGCAGATTCATATTTTCTTTCTTATTGACTTCCAAAGAAAACTGAATACATGGTCATGTAGGAAAATTAACAAGCTATAAGACCCCCATATGCTCCGGAAATTTTCTCTCACACATAAATTATGGCGGGCATCTTTCTGAGGTGTTTTATTCATTTTTTCTTGCTAAACACCTATTTTGGCATGCTCATAACTTTTTCCTCGGGCACTTTCAGGACAAACTGAAGACATGGTAAGGTATATAAAACGACAATATACAATACCCCCCTATGATTTAGTAATTTACATTCTCCAATAAATTATGGCGGGCATTTTCCTAAACCATTTGTTTACTAGATTCCCATACTTGGTCATTTTTTTGTTTTTCACCAAATTGCCATATTTTTCAAAACTATGTCAGACTGCTATAATGACTTTCTGATAGCTTCCAGAACACCATCATGTATTTTCAAACCTCATCACATATGCCACATCACCATATATGCCATGTCATCATTTACCAATCATGCCACATCATCATTCATGCCATGTCATCATATCACTACAACAAAAAACTGGATTTAGCGTCTCTTTTTGCATCCTTTTTTGCATCTAGACCATCTTTCAGTGTATTTTTCTTCATGTTTTGGACAAAATAGCGCAATTTCACGGGTTGGTGCTATTTTAGGTGTTTTTTGCGTCCTTTTTCTAAACCTGGCGCAAATTGTGGCGTAATTTGCACTGGATTTTGCACCTGGTTATGCGCCAGGTTTTGCATCAGGTTTTGCGACAAGTTTTGAGCCTAGTTTTGCACCTAATTTTGGGCCTAGTTTGTACATATACACTTGTTGCACCCCCTTTTACGCCCATGTTTTCCTCAACTTTTACGCCCTTGTTTTCATCCACTTTTGCATCCACTTCTGCTTCTTTTTTTGCATCCCTTCGTGAGCCAAGTTCTGGATGAAATTTTACATCGTGTTTTGAGTCTAGTTTTGCGTCTCGTTTTGTTTCAGCCATTTTTGCATATACTTTTGCATCCATTTTTTTTTCCACTTTTGCACCTACATTTTCATCCATTTTTGCATCCCGTTTTGCATCCATGTTTACGTCTTTTTTTGCATCTACTATTGCATCCACTTTTGTGGCGTCCCAATTCACACCCATTTTTGCACTTACTTTTACACCCACTTTTGCTTCAACTTTTACATCCACGTTTGCATCTTTTTTTGCATCCAATTTTACATCAGTTATTGCATCCCTTTATGCATCTATTTTTGCATCCACTTTTGCATCAGGTTTTGCGTTGGGTGTTACGACTACTTTTGCATCTACTTTTGTTGCATCCACTTTCACATCCAATTTTGTATCCAATTTTACATCCATGGTTGTATCCACTTTTGTGCCACTTTTTTCATCATGTTTTTCTTCCATGATTGCATCATTTTTTGCATCCACTTTTGCATCACCTTTTGCATCCATTTTTGGTGCACACCATTATGCACCCACTTTTGCGCCTACTTCTGTTGCATCCATGTTTGCATCCTTTTTTGCATCCATGTTTATATCCCATTTTGCATCTAGTTTTACACCCAGATGTTGAAGATGAAAATGAGGATAATGATTATGATATTGAGGATGGTTATGATGATGATGATAATGAGGAGAACGATGACAATGATGATGATGATGCTGAGGATAATGGCAATGACGACATTGCCGATGATTATGATGGCAATGAAATGAATGATGATGATGGTGATGATGAAAATGACAATGATGATGAATACAATGAGAATGATGATGTCGATCATCTTAAAAAATAAGTTTTTATTTGTCATGCATAAATCGTGTGTGTCCTCCATGACCCTTTTCCACTAATCACATATTTTGGGTAGATGCTATTTCTTATGCCAAAGGTAATGATGAATAACTGATGAAAATGTCAATAATCATGATGATGATGATGTCAAGGACAATGGTGATGATGATGACATGGATGATGATTATGCCGATGATGATGACTGTTGTGATAATCATGATGACAATGACAAATATGACGATGATGATCATGATCATCGTCATCATTTAAAGCATATGGGATGTGTTTACCATTTAAAGCATGCATAACAAGTGGGATTATTCTAAAACACCCCACCAAAGTACAAAATTCAAACCACAAGGGAAACATAATATTGAAATCGTTCCCATTTTCTTTCTCCCAACAAAACATGCTTTATTTTAGGGAATTAAGTTAAAATCCATACATTCATAGTCCATCCATACTATACTTGTAATAAATGTAAATAGAATACTTAATAGAATTTATAAAATAGGTAAATATTTTATAAACACCCTTATGATATATAAACTTCTTTCACCTTAATAATGGTAAAATATGTAAATATAATAATAATATATAATTAATATAAATATGTTACTATAGTTCATATGTTAAAAGGTTTAATATAAATAAATATATATAGTTCAGATGTTATGTGATTTAATATAATTAAATATATACACATATTATTTACTTATACATTATACAAATTAAAATATAGATTAGAACCTATGAAGTTTCATAGGGAGGCAAAGCAAAACATGAAGGATTTTTCAGATATAGATCTATGTACAACTACCCATTTCCCAAAGGGGCTTCTGCTAAATCAATCTATGGATTCGGGGTTATGAGTATCAATTTGGTCCGTCTAGTCTGTCCCCAATTTGGCCATGAGAGGATTTAATTCGATCATGAGAGGATTTAACATTATTCTGCCCATGAATACTTTTCATGGCGCCCATTTGGTAACGTGGGTGTCTTGATTCTCGAGCCAGGCCATTCAAATCCTGGGTTTTGGGGATGGATCAAAGTAAACTAGGAGCTCTGTCGCTGTTGATGCCTCTACTATCTCTGCCTCTACTGTCTTTGTCTTAGATGATTCTCTCTCAGATACTATATAATATATACCTATGCTGGTGGTGCTACTGATGCTAGGTCACCAAAATTTAGATCGCTATCTCGCGATTGGATTTTGTATTACTACAAATTGGCATTTACAGCTATGTTTTATGAGAGGGATTCACACAGATGGACTAATTAGGACTAGCTAGGATAAGACCCAGCCAGGAGACCTAATATGAGTAGCCATACCTCAAACTCTATGAGGGTACATAAATTGTGGGGACAAGGGGCCAAATCCATACGATCGTTGGATGCTGAGAACGAACCGGGTGAGCCTACTTTGCTATAGGGACTAACGAATCAGGCACGCAACACTGCGAAGCTTTGGATTTATACCAAGAGGCTCTTGAACCGCATATTACTCAAGTACCAGTCATGATAATGATTTCTCATGGAGCCTCTGGATGACCTCCCAGTTTCCAGCTTCCAGATTCCGTTAAGGAAATCAGTGCATTTTCCTTCAATAGGATCATTGAAGATGGAGAGAATTTGGGATTGAATCAAAATACCGAAGATGGAAAGAATTGGGTATTGAATCAACTCATGTGTCTTCTTTATAATTTTATGTCAGGTAGTGTGATTTCTAAGGACAAATGCAAAGGGTTCTCCATCTTTGTTGTATTTTCCTATTTCTCTGTTGTGCCCTGTGTAGAGTCTTCTATGACCATATTTTGTTTATAGGACAAATGCAAATGTTATGGCCTAAGGCTATGTCTTTTGACCTTGCCATTGCTTAAGTTACAAAAAATATCCATGGTTAACCAAAATTCATAAAAGAGGTACTATAACTTTCTCACATGCCAATATTCCCTTTATACAGCTTTGTGGTGGCCAAAGGCCCCACACATAGGTCATGAGCCCTAAGGAAAAAATGTTTTGGCACAATAACTCTTTTCACATCGAATCATGGCCTAGGGACTAAAATCCATACTTGGTGTGTCAAACCTCAAAATGACTGACATATCTTACTCATTGGCTAAATATTATCTATGTAGTATATAGGGCCTTTGAGGTGGTCTAGGGCATCACACATGACCCATGAGCCCCTTACCCTTAGACATTATGTTTTGACTTGTTAATATGGACCAATCAATGATAATTATTCCTGGTCGCACAAATCTTGAAATGACCATTTCTTGCTTGTAAGCCAAAGATTTCCCACATAGAGATGACATTATAGACTAGGGCCAATGACAACACATCAAACATGACGTTATGGTGAAAACATCCATATAACAATCGATGTCTTTGCTAATTTTCTTAAATCTATTTTGTTAAATTTTTACCTTTTTATTTTTTTCTCATTAGTTTTAGAAATAAAAGAAAATACAAATTTAAGAAGAAGAGATGAAAGCCTATGTGGTCAGGAGGGTATTAAACTCCCTATTGGTTATACATAAACATGCCAAAGAAGAAATTATATATCAATGGGAGGGTGGAGATGTTAAATCTTGAGATATAAATGGGTTGGGTCAAGATTGAGCAGATCGTCAAAATTGTTAAACTCCATCGCAATCTTCGCTTGCAATTGGTGTTCCCTTATTCTATCGATTGCGGCCAGCTGATTCCATCGTGAGCCCATTCCTTCATTTTCAAGGAGCCACGAAAAATATTGCCACTGTAAAATATTAATCGATAATTTAATAGGTAACCAATTCAATAGAGGCATTGACACTATTGCGGTGTTTGGGAATTAATGGTGTTATGGAAAATGTGGATGAGGAGGACACAGAGGGTATAATTCTTGTTCAGGGTATGCCATACATGAATAATAATAAGGGTTACTTTTGTTGTTGCCATCAGGGTTTTACGACATGGCACCGGCTAAAAGATGAGGAGGAAAAACAGTTGCCTGTACACAATGCAGGCTTCTGCTATGTGCAGACAATGGAGGCTTAGAGATCTTGTGCTCGCCAAGGTCAAGGGATTTCTGGCATGGCCTACTAAGGTACGCCAGTCTATTTTTCATCCCCATTTGTTTTCCCTTATTTGATGTATGTGATGTATGTTGTTGCTGTTATTTGCATTTGCCACATCAAATTATGTACTTATTGTGCCATGTTTTAATACCCGATTGTCGTCGAAGGGTTTGTGTGAATGTTTACATATTTTCATATGGTTTCATTTCCACTACACCAATTGAAATGGCTATCGGCAATCTTTTTCGATTGCCCAATATGTGCCGATATTTTCTTCTTAATCCTATAATTGTAAAACCTTGTTGCTGCACGGGGATTCTCTAAAACCCTGCACGAGAAATAAAACCCTATATCAGATATTAGTGTTTAAACTCAAGCGATGGATGCAAGTTTTTGTTTTTTAAGGTGGAAATTTCCTTCTATCTAGCTCCAAGCTTCTTGCCATATCATGTCCTTGGTTATTCCTTTGTCATTACTAAGATTCTTTTGACATCAATGACAACCACATTCCATATTTCCAACAAGATTCCATCTTCTCCTTAAGTTGCTCCCATATTCATTTCCCAAAGTGGAACCACAGTTTTACCTCCAAGCCAACTAGGGGTCTAGCTAACTCCCTATCCCCAAGATCCATCCCCTAGCCTCTTGGACATCTATGCCCGAGACCCCCAGAGAAAAGAACAATGATGCATGAGTAAGTTATGTATCAATACTTCCAAGAGTTCTCAAACTCTTTCAAATCTTCCAAAACTTCTCATCCCCAAAATATCCCAAATTCCCCAAAACCTTCCAAAACTCTCACTTAAATATTTTCAAGAGAAGAACCTCCTCCTTCTTCCAACCTCAAGTCTCCTATTTATATCCCAAAAGTCCCCATCCTCCTCCTTATCAGTCAATAAATTCCAATATAATAATATTCACACTCAATAAGTTTATTTTGTAAAAAAAATAACAATTTGATTTAAATAAATAAAATATTAATAAACATGGTTGCAAAGTCTCATTTTTCATCAATGACAACCACATTCCATATTGCCAACAAGATTCCATCTTTTCATTAAGTTGCTCCCATCTTCATTTCCCAAAGTGGAACCACGGTTTTACCTCCAAGCCAACTATGGGTCTAGCTAACTCCCTAGCCCCAAGATCCATCCCTTGGCCTCTTGGACATCCATGCCCGAGACCCCCAGCGAAAAGAAAAATGATGCATGAGTAAGTTATGTATCAATACTTCCAAGAGTTCTCAAACTCTTTCAACTCTTCCAAAACTTCTCATCCCCAAAATATCCCAAATTCCCCAAAACCTTCCAAAACTCTCACTTAAATATTTTCAAGAGAAGAACCTCCTCCTTCCAACCTCAAGTCTCCTATTTATATCCCAAAATTCCCCATCCTCCTCCTTATCAGTCAATAAATTCCAATATAATAATATTAATAAACATGGTTGCAAAGTCTCATTTTTCATGCTACTATCTTTAAATGCAACTATGAAAAATCCTTTCTAAAATCTATGCAATCCTATCCATCCATTTATTTACATTATCCTCTCATACATAAGTTAAATACAATATTTCCATATAATATGTTATATTATGATATATTACATATTATATATATATAATTATGTATTTTATTCAATAAT
>LPNX010984811.1:1525784-1608136 GCA_001517045.1 Pseudotsuga menziesii
CATATAATCATAATGGTTTTTATCATTGAAGAACACCATCCAATCCATCATTGGTCCCATCCATCCCCATCAATACTAAAACCACCTAATCACCGCTACTTCTATCTCCTGACCTCACCCTCCCATCCTCTACTGGAATATACTGTGGCGTCGTCTATACCGCCCTTACCACACATAGAACCTATAAGCGGAAGTTTTGAGTCCTACAAATCGACCAAGCTTCCCCAGCAGGCACCCACTAGTCGCCATCACATGTATAGGGGAGCGTGCTCATCGCATCCCTCTCCTGACTCCGGGTTTAGGGAAATAAATGGTGGGAAATTCCTCCACCCCCCTTAATAGTACTACTGTCAACACCCTACATCAACTGTATTTTTCCATCATTGTTCTAATGGATCTCATCATTGAAGAACCACTTTAAGAGAGTTGTAGTACCTGTCAAAACTCACACTCACCCACAAGTCATAGAGATATTGATATTCAAAATTAAACAACATGAAAATTGATATAGCATCATTATCATCCTGAGGGTTAAGACATCTCATGCCCCTTTGCACTATAAGAATCAAGCTATCTCATAAGAAATCAACATGTGGGTTAGTTCACCACCCACATAAAGCTCAGGTATAAACATACTCAACTCTTTCAAGTGTTAATCCATGTCACTAAAACAACATTTAATATAATCATGTAAGTACCTTTGAAACATACATTGTACTTTTTCTATCTCAAAGTACACCTCAACTGACATTCACAAATCAATATTCCATATTTAATTGCATGTTGAAATGACATAATATATTCATCAACATTGATAAAACAAATGATAAATTCTATTTACTATCCACATATCTAGGGATTCCAAATGTTCATATCATAATAGTATTAATCAATGTAACTGACTCAAATAGATAAGCAGCAATTAAAATTTCATGCTAATTCTCAATCGAGTTTTAAGTACCAAATATCAAATATCGGGAATTGCATTTTAAATGGGTATCTAAATCTACTTTAAAATTTGAATTTTGAGAAATTGGAAAAAATGCAACATTTTAGGCCTTGTTTTGACCAAGTATGACTGTGGTCCAAAATATCTCGCAATCCTCAAAAAATATACATCCGGACTTATCTCTCAAATGGGTACCTAAATATAGTTTAAAATTTCAATTTCGAGAAAGTCAATAAAAGTGTATTTCTTAGACCTTGGTTTGACCAACCTTAACTAAGGGCCAAAATAACTTGAAATATCACAAAAATTGTGTGCACACTTATCTATGAAATGGGTATCTAAATCTACTTTTACATTTGATTTCTAATAAATTGGAAAAAGTGCAAACTTTTAGGCCTCGGTTTGATTGAGTTTGACTAAGGTCCAAAATAGCTTGGAATCCCCTAGAAGTGTGTATACATGGTTATCTCTCAAATGGGTACCTAAATTCAATTTCAAATTTCAATTACTAGAAAGTCGGAAAAATAACATCTGTTAGAACTTTGCTTCACCAACCTTGAGTAACGGCCAAAATAGCTCGAAATCTCACAAAAAAAATCTATGCATGCTTTTCTCTCAAATGGGTATATAAATCTACTTTCAAATTTCAATTATGAGAAAGTGGAAAACATGCGAATTTTTAGGGATTGGTTTGACCAACCTTGAATAAGGGCCAAAATATCTCAAAATCTCACAAAATAAACATCCACACTTATCTCTAAAATGCATGTCTAAATCTACATTTAAATTTGAATTATAAGAAATTGCAAAAAACGTGCAACCTTTTAGGCCTTGGTTTGACAAAGTTTGATTGAGGTGCAAAATAGCTTGTAATACAACAAAAATGTACGTGCACACTTATCTCTCCAATGGGTACCAAAATCAACTTTAAATCTCATTTATGAGAAAGTGGGAAACTTGTAACTTGTTTAGCTTGTGTTTGACCAACATTGAATACAAATCAAAATAGCTCGAAATCTAGAAAGAATAAGTGTGTGTGCTTATCTCTCTATAGGGCATCTATATCTACTTATAAATTTTATTTTTGGCAAATTGGGAAAATTGAAACTTATCTCTCATATGGGTACCTAAATCTTCTTTGAAATTTCAATTTTGAACCTTGGTTTGACCAACCTTGAATGAGGACCAAAGTAACTCCAAATCTGACAAAAATAGGTGTCCATTCTTACCTCTTGAATGGGTATCTAAATCTACTTTAAAATTTTAATTTTAAGAAGTTAGAAAAAATGCAACGTTTTAGACCTTTGTTTGACCAAGTTTGACTGAGGTTGAAAATAGGTCATAATCCCCAAAAATATTCATACACACTTGTCTCTTAAATGAGTATCTAAATTTAATTTTAAATTTGATATCTATGAAATTTTGAAAAAAAATGCAACTTTCTAATCCTAAGTTTGACCAAGCTTGAAGGAGGTCCAAAATAGATCAAAATCCCTCAAAAATGTGTGTGCATGCTTATCTCTCAAATGTGCACCTAAATCTAGTTTCAAATATCAATTTTGATAAAGTCGACAAAAATCCATCTATTAGACCCTCATTTGGCCAACCTAGACTTTTAGGCAGAAATAGCTCGAAATCATGCGAAAATGTGCATGCACGTTTATCTTTTAAATGTGTTCCTAAATTTAGTAACAAATATCAATCACAAGAAAGTTTTGAGTGCAAATTTTTAATTATTTGTTAGACCAAGCTTGACAATGGGCCAAAATAACTCAGAATCATGCACACTTTTTACTCAAATGGGCATCTAACCATATTTACAAAATTCAATTTTGAGAAACTAGGAGAAGGTGTAACTTTATTGTCCTTGGTTTGACCAAGCTTGATCTATGACCAACATGAACCTTTTTTGCGTTTGATTTGACCATCATTGACTACACACTAAAGTAGACATAAATATTGCAACAATAGGTGTACATGCTTATCACTCTATTGGGTAACTATATCTAAGCTTAAAATTTAATTCTGACAAATTGGGAAAAGTGAAAATTTTTAGGACTTTGTTTGACCAAGTTTGCTAATGTCCAAAATAGCTCGAAAATGCCCAAAAAATATACTTGCACTCTTATATGTCAAATGGGTACCTAAATCCACTTTCAAATTTCAATTACAAGAAAGTCGACAAAATGACATCTTTTCAACCTTGGTTTGACCAACCTTGAATGAGAGCCAAAATAGATCCAAATCTCATAAAAATAGGTTTTCATGCTTATCTCTCATGTAATGCCTCTATTGGAATTATCAAATTTAATCTAATTAACCATATATTTTTTTCATTCTACAAATGCATAATATTGTTAATACAAGCTCAAATGCTGAATTTATTAAATATATGACTTAGTAACATATAAGCATCATGTAGCCATAATAACATATAAGTAGTTTATAATCACAAGCGAAATACCTCTTGGTGACTGATGATAATGGTGAGGAAGACCAATCAAAGCAAGATTCCATCTTCTCCTTAAGTTGCTCCCATCTTCATTGCCCAAAGAGGAACCACGGTTTTACCTCCAAGCCAACTAGGGGTCTGTCTAACTCCCTAGCCCCAATATCCAACCCCTGGCCTCTTGGATATCTTTTCCCGAGAACCCTAGATAATAGAACAATGATGCAAGATTAAGCTATGTATCAATACTTCCAAGAGTTCTCAAACTCTTTCAACTCTTCCAAAACTTCTCATATCCAAAATATCCCAAATTCCCCAAAACCTTCCAAAACTCTCACTCAAATATTTTCAAGAAAAGAACCTCCTCCTTAATCTAACCTCAAGTCTCCTATTTATAGCCCAAAATTCCTCCTCCTCCTCCTTATCCATCAACAAATTCCAATATAATAATATTCACACTCAATAAGTTTGTTTTCTCAAAAAGCAAAATCATTTAAATAAATAAAATATTAATAAACATGGTTGCAAAGTCTCATTTTTCATGCTACTATCTTAAATACAACTATAAAAACTACTTTCTATCCATTCCATCAATGGTCCCATCCATCCCCATTAATACTCAAACCACCTAATCACCACTACTTATGTCTCCTGACCTCACCATCCCGTCCTCTACTGGAATATATTGTGGCGTCGGCTACACTGACCTTACCACATATATAACCCATAAGCGAAATTTTTGAGACCTACAAATTGACCAAGCTTCCCCAAAAGGCACACACTAGTCGCCATGACACTTCTACGGGAGCGTTCTTGACATATCCCTCCCACGACTCCAGATTTAGGGGGATAAATGGTGGGAAATTCCTCCACACCCCCTGATAGTACTAGATTCAACATCCTACATCAACTCTACTTTTCCATCACTATTCTAAGGGGTCTCATCATTAACGAACAACTTTGGGTGAGTTGTAGTTCCTTTCAAAACTCACACTCACCCACAAGTCATAGAGATATTGATATTCAAAATTAAATAACATGAAAAATGATATAGCATCATTATCCTCCTGGTGGCTAATACATATCATGCCCCTTGGCACTATAAGAATCGGGATTTCTCGTATCCAAACAACATGTGGGTTAGGTCGCCACCCAAATAAAGCTCATGCATAAACATACTCAACTCTTTCAAGTTAATCCATGTCACTAAAACAACATTTAATATAATCATGTAAGTACCTTTGAAACATATATTGTACTTGTTCTATCTCAAAGTACACCTCAACTGACATTCACATATCAATATTCCATATTTAATTGCGTGTTCAAATGGCATAACATATTCATCAACATTGATCAAACAAATGATAAATTCCATTTACTATCCACATATTTGGGGAGTCCATATGTTCATATCATAATAGTCTTAATAAATGTAACTGAATAAAATAGGTAATAAGCAATTAAAATTTTACGCTAATCCTCAATCGAGTTTTAAGTACCGAATATCAAATATGGGGTATTGCTTTTTAAATGGGTATCTAAATCTACTTAAAAATTTTAATTTTGAGAAATTAGAAAAAATGCAACGTTTTAGGCCTTGTTTTGACCAAGTATGATCGAGGTCCAAAATATCTCACAATCCTCAGTAAATATACATGCAAGCTTCTCTCTCAAATCGGTAACTAAATATAGTTTAAAATCTTAATTTTGAGAAAGTAAAGAAAAGTGCATTTCTTATACCTTGGTTTGACCAACCTTAACTAAGGGACAAAATAACTCGAAATGTCACAAAACAATATGTGCACACTTATCTCTCAAATTGGTATCCAAATCTACTTTTACTTTTGATTTCTAATAAATTGGAAAAAGTGCAAACTTTTAGGCCTTGGTTTGACTTAGTTTGACTAAGGTCCAAACTAGATTGAAATCCCCTAGAAGTTTGTATTCATGGTTATCTCTAAAATGGGTACCTAAATTCACTTTCAAATTTCAATTACGAGAAAGTTGGAAAAATAACATATGTTAGACCTTTGCTTGACCAACCTTGAATAACAACCGAAATGACTCAAAATCTCACAAAACAATGTGTGCATGCTTGTCTCTCAAATGGGTATATAAATCTACTTTCAAATTTCAAATCTAATAAAGTGGGCAACATGCGACTTTTTAGGGATTGGTTTGAACAACCTTCACTAAGAGCCAAAATAGCTCAAAATCTCACAAAAGTAAACATCCACACTTATCTCTAAAATGCATCTCTAAATCTACGTTTAAATTTGAATTTGAAGAAATTGCAAAAAAAGTGCAACCTTTTAGGCCTTGGTTTGACAATGTTTGATTGAGGTGCAAAATAGCTTGTAATACAAAAAAATGTATGTGCACACTTATCTATCAAATGGCTACCAAATCAACTTTAAATTTCATTTATGGAAAGTGGGAAACTTGTAACTTGTTTAGCCTTGGTTTGACCAACATTGAATACAAATCAAAATAGCTCGAAATCTATAAAGAATAAGTGTGCATGCTTATCTCTCGATAGGGTATCTATATCTACTTTTAAATTTTAATTTTGGTAAATTTGGAAAATTGAAACTTATCTCTCAAATGGGTACCTAAATCTGCTTTGAAATTTCAATTTCGAACCTTGGCTTGACCAACCTTGAATGAGTACCAAAGTAACTCCAAATGTGACAAAAATAGGTGTCCATTCTTACCTCTTGATTGGGTATCCAAGTCTACTTTAAAATTTGAATTCTAAGAAATTGGGAAAAATGCAAAGTTTTAGGACTTTGTTTGACTGAGGTTCAAAATAGGTCACAATCCGCAAAAAATATTCCTACACACTTGTCTCCTAAATGGGTATCTAAATCTAATTTTAAATTTGAATTCTATGAAATTTTGAAAAAAGCGCAACTTTATAGTCCTAAGTTTGACCAAGCTTGAAGGAGGTCCAAAATAGCTCAAAATCCCCCAAAAATGTGTGTTCATGCTTATTTCTCAAATGTGCACCTAAATGCAGTTTCAAATATCACTTTTGAGAAAGTTGACAAATATCCATCTATTAGACCTTGGTTTGGCCAACCTTGACTTTTAGGTAGAAATAGCTCGAAAAGATGCGAAAATGCACATGCATGTTTATGTTTTAAATGTGTTACAGCTAATTTTACCACACATGGTTGATCAGATATTTATGGCCTTCCCTGTCCCTCTGCAAACTCTTTGGACCCCATGGACCAATATTATACTTTTATGTTTCCAAGTTTATCCCTAAAAACACCTCTTTATTGTTGTATGCGACTTTTAATCCCATATTCACGTATATACTCGGAT
Organism: Pseudotsuga menziesii; assembly: GCA_001517045.1. Taxonomy (NCBI): domain Eukaryota; kingdom Viridiplantae; phylum Streptophyta; class Pinopsida; order Pinales; family Pinaceae; genus Pseudotsuga; species Pseudotsuga menziesii. Next base: position 1,532,516 of record LPNX010984811.1, read on the forward strand.
ATTGACCTCAAACCAGCATACATCGGGATGTGTGCATAAACCTAAATATTTTTGGAGTTTTCCTTGATGTGTGCCTGAACCACTTGACTCTTGGCCTTCCATATGCCTTGAGATCGCTCGGATTTGACCCTCAATTATCCCTTTGGAGTGCTATATAAGGAACCCCTTGGATACATTGAAGGGGAGGAATTGAAGAGCAAGGAAACTATAGTCCATTGTTGTCATAGCTTGCTTATACTTGAGTCTGCATCCCTTTGTCCCTTTGGAGCACTTTGTGTTCTTCCCAAGCTTGCCTTTGCTTGTGAGCTTGCTATCGAGAGATGGAGGATTGAGGTGGTGGACGCCTAGGTGGAGGACTCGGTTTCTCCAGTTTGCAGACATGCTGACAGAGGTTGTCACTTGTGTAATCTCTGATTTGATTAATAGAAATATCTTTTCCTATCCATTTAATGTGCAATTGAATGAAAATTGAATCCATGGATATGTTTAATTGTTTATACATTGATGAATATATATGCTAGATTAGATCTAGCACCATATTATATAGCATGCTTTCCTTGTTTACTGTTGTTGAGAGTGAATTGCTAAAGGAAGCGGGATTGGAAAATGCTCAATGGGGATCTACTTCAACCATCCGAAATAAGGTACAACCCATGATCCCTTAGTGTTAGATATTTGGTTTCTCTTGCATATGGGAAAGGATTGATTTATGTGGTTTATCTGTCTATTGCAGTACACCCCAAGCCATAAGAAGTTTCTCTCCATAATAGAATTGGCGACCATACTAGGGAGGTTCCTAGTTGTTTCTCTTTGGGGGTTTTTCGGTATTCAATGTACTTGAATTGCTCTGATTTCTTTGTTTCTGTGCTGGGTCTGGGGGCATGTTTTCCCAGTAGTGTCCTGAAGGAGTAAATTTTGTCTCGGGATTTATGTTTACCTTATTTTTCTCTCCTTTTCTTCCTGTATGTAGGTTTAGCTTTCATAGTTGCGTATACACGTGGCTTTTCCTCGAATTGTCATGTATGTACGCAAGTTTACTGAGAACATTCACATATGCCTTGATTTTTTTCTTTATTGGGATGATTAAGTGTTGCTGGGTGATTTTGGATGATTGCTGAGTCTTCTTGGATGCTTCTGGAGTCTGTTTAAACTCTCTGTTTCTGACCAGAGATTGTTTTTAATTAGATTTTTAGAAATGTTTTTGTCATTCATTTTCTACTTTTTTCTTTTGAGATTAGTGCATTAGGTATCTTTTACCTTGGTGCTTTGCTTGGTTGCTATTTGTGAGTGGTTTCAGAGTCATAGGGTTGTAGAGTCGTCTTTTTTTCTTTTATATCTCATTTAATTCAAAAGTACAAAAATATTTTGTTTTTTGCATAGTTATTCATTTCTTGCATTCTGCATCAGCATGGTAATTGCATTAGGTTTTCTTGGTGAATCTTAGTCATATTTTCATATAGGAATGACTGCATTTACATTTGAAGGAAAAAAATTTCACTGCACGTAGTAGCATACCCATTTTTTCATTCTACACGGTGCATTTGCATTGATTGTTAGGTGTGCATTTTGCTTCATGTTGTGTCATAGCACCATAAGTTGCACGACCATTACCCTTTGAGTATAACAGCCAACTAAAATCAACGCTTAATAAAAATAATTACACTCTTTTCTTTTTTAGGGTGTATCAACAAGATTAGGTTTTAGGGTCTTGGAATAGTTCATTGTAAGTTAATTCTCCAAGACCACTAGACAAAACAATTAGGTGTCTGTCCAGGTGAGAGTGTGAAACCCTTGGTATAATTAGTGTTTCTCAAGAAGCTCCTCTTACACGGTAGTTAAGCACGAGGCAGTGAATGCGATTGTGAATGGGATGACCCCTGGTTACTTTATGTGAGCACTCGAGATATTTTTAGGGTTGTATTCGTATTTGGGTGCCTTTGAGGTATTGGTTGGTGCACCCCTGGGGTACCAATTGTGCTTTTAGGCTTTGGGATTTGCTACCCTACCCATACGGTCAATCCCTCTTGCAACTTTCTTCCTGAGCATTGATTATATTGAGGTGACCTTAGTTGCCTTTCCTAGGTTATCGAGGAGGTATTTGCGGAGGTTATTCTGCAGGTGTCCTTGCCAGGTACGGGTCAGACGACACAGTCTCTATATGGGTTGAAGCTGAGGGCCACTATAATTGGTTACGAACCTCTGCTTGTTGTGTATGGGAGTCTCAAGCCTCTCCTAGGTGAGACATACCTGATTCATTCAAGAGCTCACTTATCCTACCCTTGGTTTGCTTGTTGTTTGGCTTTAGATTTTCTTAGGTGTATTCTCTATGCAAGGCTAGTCTGCTTAGGGTGCCATAGATAGATCGAATCTTTTCTTTTTTTTGAGTCATTATGGATCCAATTGAGGCACTCAGTCACTATCGTCATTTAGCAGGTCTTCCACCTTCTACGTCTCCTCCTCCCTTGGGAGAGAGAGCCAGACATTTTGAGCGAACTAGTCATCACATTGATTCACACAAAGATCTCGCCATGAGTCGTCATGAGCCTGAGATATGGGAGCTTCCACCTTCCCCTCCTCTGGTGGCAGAAGTTGATCCTTCAAGCATATATGGAACTCCGCCTTAGTTTGGTCCTGATGGGACTGGACCGTCACATGATGATTTATCACAGTATCCTGATTACATTATCTCCGATCCCCAGTATTGGTTATACTATCCGAGTGAAGAGACTCACCATGAACCCACTAGCACTGGCCACATTATATGTGGCATGCCTGATGTTCTCGATCCCGGTCCGGCACCTCACGTCGAGCCGGTTGGTGACCCTGGTACTGCGCTTGCAGGGGGAACTTCCATTCCTTTCCATGCGAAGAGTTTTGGTCATAGTAGTCACATTGCGCCATCCACTCCTGCAGTGGCAACTCCTTCACAAGCACAGCCCTGACCTAGCACTAGTGTTCCTCCTCAGGGATCTCAATCGAGACATGTGAATATTGGGGGTATAAGTTACATTCCTTCACATATTCCATCGTCTTCTCAACCTGTTCCTTTGAATTATTTTTGACGCATCCTCTTCCTAAATCTAGTGGTCCTTCAGGTCGGAGTTCGACTTCAAGCCATGTTCATCCTACGACTGCTAACACTATAGTATCACAAATCCAAGTGCCTCCTATTGTGTCAGCAAGTCATGTACCTGTTTCTGGATCGTCTCATGGAATACCTCATGGATCATATCATGGTCCAGCTCATGGAGCTCCCCATATAACTAACTATGGACCATGTCATGGAACATCCCATGGAACACCTTATGGAGCTTCCCATGGACATTCTTATGGACCGCAGTACAGACAAAACTATCAACCATATGGGTATGGGTATCAACAACCTGCTTACTCTTCTAATTATGGATTTGTAGCACCTCATAATCAAGGTACTCTGCATCACAATGCTTCCATATGGGAGGAGGTTATTATCCCACTAGCCAAGGCCATGGTGTGTATATCAATCAACCTTATATGAATCAGTCCTACCAGGGAACGTGGCATTGATCGGCTCAACCTAGGCTCCCTTTCCTTGCGACTTTGAACCTTCCTGATTTGTCAAGATTGATGAATGATCCTATGTCGCATAATCCAGCATGGTCGGCAGTCCCTAACAAGCTTCCTTCGGATATTCCCAAGTTCAAAGGTAAGGATGGTGAATATCCTGGTGAGTATGTCACAACCTTCTGCCTTTGGTGTTCTTTTAATTCCTTACACGATGATTCCATCCATTTGAGGCCACTTCAACGCACCCTTATGGGTCCTGCGGTGAAATGGTATATAGAGTTACTAGGGGGGGTTTATAGTACATTTGATGACCTTGCCATGAATTTTCTTAATCATTTCCAGCTACCTGTACGTTACAATGTTGGTACCAAACTCTTGTCGACCTCGAATCATATTCAAGAGTGACGTAGACGAAAACGGTTAATTAAAGCCTTTATACCACCAGATTTTCTTTTAGAGTGGTTCCTCAAGTCATTGTTACCTTACATCGCGAAGGATGTTTCTACATCCGGAGTTCAAAATGAGGACCAAGCTATTTTTAGGGTTCAAGAGTTGGATTTGATCTATGCTCAATCTGGACTCTTGTATGAAATTATCCTGAATGCTCCAAGATCCAATTTCGACCCCAAGATCAAACCTGGGCCACGTGATGATGGTATTGTTGGCTCCACGAGTACCAAACCTGCAGACTCGGTTATGAAACAAGTGATCCAGTTATAGATTAACTAGCTTGTGTTGGGACAAGATACAACTTCATCTCAACCTACACAATCGGCAAGTGTACTCTCCGTGCAAACGTCGAACTCGAAAGGCAACTAGCAACCTAGAAGGAATAAAAAGAAAGGAAAAAATAATCATAAGGGTGGGAATAAAAATGAAAATGGTAATAATAATAACAAGAACATGAATAATGCTGGGGGGGATAAGCAACCTAAGTGTAAGGTGAAGCTTCCTTGTAATTTGTGTAAGGATGATCACCTCACTCACTTGTGCCCTCGTATGGAGGATGCCTCGAATTTCATAGCATAGGGCTCAATTGTGTTTACTAATCCTTTACCGAATAATGAAAATATGAACTTGAGTACCGTTGATCCCGATTGTGCTTCTAGTGGAAATCAAAACCCGTCGGAGGTCGCTCCTGGTCATGGTTGCATCAACATGGTGAAAGCTACAAAAGTTGTGACACATGTGAAAGATTATGGTTCATCACAACCTGACCTTGGAAAATAACCTACTCCAACTGAGATCCCTTTGTGAATTGAAAACCTATGGATAAACCTAAAGTTCTACCTCACATTCCTAAGGGAGTATTGAAACTCTCGGGGCACAATCCTAATGCTCGATTTACCCAAAACTATTCAGTTGTCGAGGATTTGGGCCAAACTCCTTGTGCAATGTTCACATTAGAAGTACTTCAGACTTGTCCTTCATAGAGAAATGCATTGCTATCTGCTCTTGCGGTTAGTGATGATACCTCTTCTTTCATGATCAAATTTGAAACTCGTGGAATCCATCCTTGCTTTCCTTACTACATGTCTCTTTTGATTCATGTAGAGTGTCTCAACAACACCATCATGTGTACTGTCATTGATGAAGGCGTTGCCACTTCCATGATGTCTTTGTATTGTTGGAAGGCTTTAGGTTCTCCCATGTTGTCTTAATATACCAACATGTTGACTTCTTTTGATGGTAGGTCGTTTTGGCTGCACGATATACTTCCTTCTCTAGAGATCCAATTGGGAGGGAAGACTTTCACAATCGAGGTCGAGGTGGTTGATGCACCCCTTGACTACAATATTTTGCTGGGTAGGAACTGGATGTACAATATGCAAGTTGTAGCTTCTTCCCTATTTCAAGTGGTTTGCTTTTTGTTTAATGGGAAGATAATTACTATTGATCAGAAGTCTTTCCAAAATCCAAGTGTTAACACATCATCGGGAGCTTCTATCCTGATTATCGATCATTCTCAGTCGGCAACTGAGAATTTGGGTGTGGGCATGTATCCTTCTCTTATGGGAACCTTTAGTTGTCCTACACCTGTTCTTATGATTGGATCTAGTCTTGGTGGGGCTTCATCCTCGTAGAATTTGGTATATTTTCACACTACTCATATGGGAGATCCTTGGATTCTTCCTTCACTGAGTACTTCGAGTGTGCTTTTCAAGATAGACGTGTTGTTTCCTACAACAATGGTGGTGTATCAATGAAATCTTGATCATGTTGTAGAGCCTAGTCCTTCCTCTTGGAAGATGGAGGAAGAGGACCCTTATGTGCTTCCTGCATGGGTAGTAGAGTCATCTCATTCTCACGACTTCCTTGATGATGTTTTTCCATCAGATGAAGCTATTCTTGAGGCCATGTCTGGGATTGAACAACCTTGGGAAGAGTTGCACCATAGATCGTATTTCCTTCCTAAGCTTGATCATTTAGACTGTGATGAATTTAGGGATATTCTTAGCGAGAAAATTGGTAGTCCCATGGTCCCATTAAGCTCTCCTAGCCAGATGGCCAAAGGAAACATGGCTAACCTATCACCAACGATTCCTATCAATATTTCTTCTGATCTTGGTAAGATTGAGAATGTCTACATTGGGGCAGTTTGTTCCCCCAATGAGATCAAAGAGTATACCAAGTTGTTTAAGGAATTTCATGATATTTTCGATTGGTCATATGAATAAATGCTAGGAATAGACCCTCGTATTGTCGAACATGAAACAAAAACTTATCCATATGCAAAACCAGTTCGACAATGTTTATGTGCCGTGAATCCTAGAAAAGCACCCGCCATTAAAGCTGAGATAGAGAAACTACTCAAATCTAGTTTTATCTATCCTGTTCCCTTGATGGAGTGGGCTTCAAATATTGTTCCAGTGGATAAGAAGCAAGGAGCGATCCAATTATGCACTGATTTCCATGATTTAAATCGATCCTGTCCTAAAGATAATTTCCCTACACCATTTATTGATCAAATTTTGGATGAGTGTGCAGGAAGTGAGGTATTTTCTTTTATGGATGGATTTTCTGGATATAATCAGATACAAATTAAGCCTGAGGATCAACATAAGACCAAATTTATTTGTCCTTATGGAATTTTTTCATATCGTAAGATGCCCTTCGGCCTTAAAAACGTTGGAGCTACATTTCAGCAGGCCATGACGTTAATCTTTCATGATCTTGACATGATTATTGAAGCATATTTGGATGATCTCACTGCTCACTCTCATTTGAGAGTGCGTCATCCTTACCATTTGAGATTAGTGTTTGAAATATTTCGTCATTATCAAGTTCGTTTAAACCCTCATAAGTGCATATTTTGTGTGACAGTTGGTCGTTTACTAGGATTCATCGTGTCCAAGGATGGTCTTAGTGTCGATCTCTTGAAGGTTGAGAAAATACTTCAATTGTCTCCCCTGTGTAACATTCGACACCTTCAATGTTTACAAGGTATGGCAAACTTCTTACGAAGGTTCATTGTCAATTTTTCCAACTTGACTAAAGGCTTCATGCGTCTATTGAATAAGGACACCCCATTTTACTGGGATGAGTGAGCCCAGGAGTCTTTCAATGCTCTTAAGAAAGCCTTAGCAACAACCCCCATGCTTAGTCCACTAGACTATAGCCATGATTTCCTGATTTATGTTGCCACGCCTCAAGAGACGATTGGTATGGTATTGGTTCAAGAGGATGAGGAGATCCATGAGCATGTCATATATTATTTGAGCTTAAACCTTATTGATGTGGAACTTCGCTATTCCCATGTGTAGAATCTAGCCTTAGCCACTGTTCATGTGGTTCAGTGTTTGAGACATTACATTCTCCTTCGCTAAACTTTGGTCGTAGCTCACATCAATCCATTTCAATTCATCCTCACTAGAAGGATGATTGGGGGAAAATATAATAACTGGATTGTGATTTTCAAGAGTTTGATCTCGAGTTCGTTTCAGCAAAATCGAAGAAATCGTTAATCTTTGTTGAGCTCATATCAAATTTCCTAAATTTGGAGGAAGAGGAGGTTTATGAGGATTCTTTTGTCAATGAGCATATATTCCTCATCTCAACTGTGGACCTTTGGTACGGAGATATCATTATGTATTTGCAAACATTGAAGGTCCCCACTCACCTCTCATGGGATGAGCGATGATGACTACGTCACGTAGCGAAGAACTACCTCATAGTGGATGATACTATGTACCACCATGGGGTGGATTCCATTTTACATCATTCTTTAACTCATGATGAGGTTGAGGTTGTGCTTAATGATTTCCATGGAGGGGCATGTGGTGGTCATTTATCTGGGATTTCTACATCCCAAAAAATCTTAAGGGCGAACTATTTTTGGCCGTCTATATTTAAGGATTGTGTTAATGCAGTCAAGAAGTGCCACCCTTGCAAGGTGTTTGCACGTAATATGTGCTCGGGTCCTACCCCTTTGCATCCTATTGTCACCACTGGTCCTTTCACCAAGTGGGGGCTTGATTTTATGGATTATAACCCAACTTCGGCTTTGGGGCACCATCATATTATTGTGGTTGTCGATTACTTCACAAAATGGGTAGAGGCTATTCCTACAGTCAAATTTGATAGTGAGACAACCACGCATTTTGTATTTAACCATATTATCAACGGGTCAACATTCCGAAAGAGCTTGTCACTCACCATGGTAGGCACTTTCAGAACAAAATGATGGAAGAGTTGGCTTCCAAGTTATAGTATAAGAAAGAGCACTCCTCTTCTTATTACCCTCAAGCGAATGGATAGGTTGAAGCAGTGAACAAGTCACTTAAGTCTATTCTCCAACGAACCATCACACAAAGCAATAATAATTGGCATATCACATTGTATCCTACTTTATGGGCCTATAGAACCGCAGTTAATACTGCCACCGGTTTTTCTCCCTATTAGCTTGTGCATGGGGCGGAGTCAGTATTACCGGTTGAATGCGAAATCCCTTCTCTGAAGCTAGCTGTGGAGCTTTTACTAGACACTTCCGCATTGGAAGAGCATTTGGTACACTTAGAGCAGCTTGATGAGCAGTGCTGAGATTCCTTAGTGGCTCTGGGGGTTAACAAGTGTCGCGTTAAGGTCCAATATGATAAGTTTGTTCATCCTAGGAGGTTTAGTGAAGGTGACTTGGTCCTTTTATGGGATCAAGCTAAGGAGCCCTTAGGGGTAGGAAATTTTAATCCCATGTGGCATGGTCCTTACATGGTTAAACGTGTCTTAGAGAAAGGCTCCTATGATTTGGTTGATTATGAAGGGACAGCCTTGGTGGAGCCTAGAAATGGGCTCTATCTAAAAAAATACTATGCATGATCTTCAACCAAGGCTGATTTTTGTATATTATTGTACAGTTTTGCATTGCATAGTTAGGTTTCTTATGGTAATCAGGTTTGTTGATTAGCTTTCATTTGTTATGGCAGATGTCGATGGGGTCTTCCATTTACATAGGATTCGCTGATGGTGCTAGCCTCCACACTCAAAACTCAGCTTCGGCTGCTTGGGTGATCTATACTCCAACAGGTCAAGTATTGTCTTCAGGAGGCATATGTTTACGGCCTTCATCAAACAATGTTGCTAAATATAGTGCCGTTATTGAGTTATTGCATGATGTCGTTTTGCATGGTGTTCATTCTCTTGAGGTACATCCTGATTCACAGTTAGTGGTTTCACAACTTAATTGCTTCTATCATATTAGGGATCCAACATTATTACGAAGATTCTTACATGTTAGATTACTAGAACATAAATTTGAGAGTATAACATACATTCATGTTCCAATATTTTTTAATCAAGTTGCTGACTCATATGCTAACTATGTGTTAGATTGGAATTTGTTTCACAGACCATAAGCATATCACAAACACATTTTACACACATGGAAATAAGATAAAAATCGATCATCATAAAAGTTTTTTTCATTAAGTTCAAAATGTGACGTCATAATACATAAGTGTCAAATACAAATTTGGGGCTTCCGAGCCACCAAAATATACTACATGGTCATACAAAAATGAATACACTCAAGTCTCTAATCCTAAGGTGGAGGAGGGTGTTGATCATGATAGCACACTACTGCTCTAGCTAGCCCACAAAATAGTCGAACCCATGCTCGTGGTACTCCAAGCACCTGGTGCTGCATGGCCTCAGGCAAGTCCTCGACTTGCACCATGGGTACTCTATGTGTCAATCGAACAAAGTTTGTGTGAATTCTTTGGAGCGTTCGCTCCGCATCCGCACCCATAATATCATCCCCTCTTCCCCTCCGTCGATGAAGAGGGAAGCCATCTGGCCATCATGGTCCTACATTTGCATATACATGACAGATTGTCACTATGTGTCATCACACTAAAAACATGTCTTTTGATTTCATATATCAAAAAACACACAAAAAAAAATTAATAATTCAAAAATTAAAAGTGGGTTTGGGATTCTTTACCTATGTCTCCATGAGCCGCTCCTGAACGTATGGGCATGTCTAGATCACTGCAGAAGTCAATCCTTGCATAGGGATAGTCATCTATGGCGATCATATGTCTTTGCCACCATGGAAAGAACTCTGTTGGGTAGGAGTTAGCCACCCTGGCACCTCCCAGTATGCGCATGACATTATCCCAGCACCACTGAGCTAGATCCCGAACTCCATGTGGAGCAATGTCTACCCTAGGGCTTAGCCCTGGCACCCGCTCAAAGAAGAATGTGCTCAGTATGCTGCCAAACCCAAAGTTCTGAACCCAACCCATCTTGCCGTCACTAAGCTGTTGTTTCATGTTGCTCAGTAGCATATTACTCTAGTCATATACTGTAGGTCGCATACACTCTATCGCATAGAACATCATTGGCCATGAGGCCTGGTGGAGTGAATCCAAACCTGTAATCCTGCCAAAGCCAAGAGTATGGCTTTTAGCCCCAGAATCTGAATAGAGTTTGTCGAGATTTGACTCCCAAACTTCTCAGTATCCAGAAGATAGTACACAACTATGTACTCATATATGGTCAATCCGCCACCTGGCCCACGAGATCGGAGGTTCACCACCTCCCCTCATCGGGACAAACCTATGATGAAATATATTTCCTCAACCTCAATGCTGAGTGACATCCCATCCATCTGAAATGTTTTAGACTCTGGATCCCAATAATCTACCAGCAGCTGCACTAGTCTTGGTTTGGCCCTCAAGCTGCCAAGACACAAAAACTTGTATAAGCCACATGCCCGCAATGCTTGTTGAGCCATGAGATTAGCTTGAACAACTTCCTCAATATCACCATGTTCTCTCTCTCACCACTCTAGTACCATCCTACACAAAAAAAGTTTTTGATCATTATTTGCCTATTAAATCCTTGTTCGCGGCCATGTACACGACTGTTTTCAAAACAGTCGTGTATGTACGTAGGTTTTGGGGCATTTTCTGCAAATGGTGAGCCTTATATGCGGAAAAAATCCCGATTTACACGTGGGCCTAAATGCCCAATTTGGGATGGCCCAAAAAATTAATTTGACCATGGAATTTGAAAATTTTTATATCAAAATGAAAGAGAGAGGCAAGGGAATCTACCTGGATCAAATGGGGAGGGGTTCTGCTGGATGATGATCACGGAATTTGCTTATGAATTTCTGAGCTCAAATACACTATCTTGGGTAAAAATAGAAATTGTATGAAAATTTTTAATTTTTTTTACTATTTATAGAAATTTTTTGAAATTTTTACCCACTTTCTATAGTTTTCTACTGTTTCTAATAATTTTGGACCGTTTGAACTAATTTGATGTTGTAGGAGCCTGTTTTGAGTGCGGTTTGACCATGGCTTTGACCAGTTCATGCCTATTTCAGGTATTATGTATAAACTGGCATTTAGGTTAGGTTTCACATTCATTTTCACTTTGCATAACCTTATGACCGTTTCAACTTGACCCTAGGTACGAACCCATTCTATCTTGTTACGGAACCTTCTTGTTGCTTTTAGAAGTGACATGTTGTGAATGGTAGAGCTTTCCCATACAGGGGTACCCTAGTTAGATCCTATTTTGCATTTGGTTCCCATGCCGACATTTCTCCTTTAGGGTGTGGGAGTCCTTTGTATAGTACCACCATGACTTTGAGCAAGAGCTTCATACTCCTCTTGAAATTTATGCTAGCCTTTTTCCCCTGGACTCCCCTTGTATGTGTCAAGTTGTAATTGCATTATCATGAGTTTTGCTTTCCTTATTGAGCCTTATGTCAGCTTCCCTGACTTTGATTATCAGCCATATAGCCCAATATTGTCTCATGTCTAGCCAGGCAAAGCCTTTTTACATATATTTTGCATCTTGATACCCCATTTTTTATCGGAAGGGGACATTCCCCCGAGTGTCGTTATCCTACACATGTTTCCTTGCAAAGAGCATAGGTATGTTCTGCTGCTTGGAACTAGCTTGTTTGACCCCTGACACTCATCTCCTCCTAGATTTGTAACTATAAAGAACTTTTATTCTTTTTCAAGATTTTCAAAATATCTGAAAAAGTTCAAAAAAAATCAAAAAACCAAAAATCCAAACAGGAAAAGATGATATCTTTGGAAGTAGTTGAGTCGTGTCTCCTTCGAATAGAGCACTATATATCACATCCGTTGGTTGGGTTATTAGTTTGAATTTAGGAGCTGTACCCGTTACTCTGAGTTTATCTCCACCGACTAGTTAAGCTTCCAGTCCCTGTGTAGCCTCTATTGATGCCTCCTACGTCACAGAGATGTCCCAGTTTGCATATCAAGTCCATGCTGCTTATCTTCAGTCACCATTTTCCTTTATGCTCTTGTTAGAAGGAAGCTAAAACCTAAGTCAACATTCCTTAGTTGTCTTGAATTTGCATGTCACCCATTCCTGGTACTGTTACTAGTTCATGCACATATTGTTTGAGTCCTTCCACATTATACAGAGTTGCTGAGTACCTCGTGTTGGTTGATGGGGGATGCCTTAATTCCCTCCTTCCAGCGGATTCCATCCCATCGACTTCAGATCATTTATTATGGGATAGGATTCTAGAGTCATTTGAGTGCCTTGAGACTTGCACTCATCAGTGGTAGGTTCTCTCGCCATCGACAGTTTTGGAAATACATCAATGTCCCCTGATCGATGGATTCTTCCAAGTGTTCGACCTCAACACATTTATTCACACTTGTTAGATTGCACTCTAGTACCTTGATTCCCATTTTCATTATCGGTGGGTGATCTCACGTCTATTAACGCTATACATCAATGACTGGTAATCAGAAGATGGACTACTATGTTCGACCTTGACACCTATATTCATATAGTAGGACATGTACGCATAGAGGTTTGTGTAGAATAATTTCCAAATTGGTGGCATTCCACATATGCTACCTCCTTGATCATGCCAGTGTTCATGAGATTTCAGCTCTCGTGACTTGATTCCAGTGTATGTCAGATATCTTCATCCATTATGGAGATCTTGATCCATTTGTATATCTTCATCATGGAGATTTTGATCTATTGTATATTGTATGTGGCAATGACCACACATGTCACATTTTGTATATCATGCCTATTCATGACCATTGTACTCTTATGTATCTGAGACTGCTATATGTATTTGTAGTCATATGCAAAGATTGATTATTTTATTATACTATATGCAAAGATTGATTATTGTATTATACTGATGGATGGCTGGTTCTTCCACCTAGTTCTTCATCGCTTCACTTCTGGGATCGATTTATAATGTATTTCGGCCATCATATTACCCCTCCGACCTCACACATTAGGGGGTATCTGTTACATCTAATATTACCACACATGGTTGATCACATATTTATGGCCTTCCATGTCCCTCTACAAACTCTTTGAACCCCATGGACCAATATTATACTTTGATGTTTTCAATTTCATCCGTAAAAACACCTATTTATTGTTGTACAGGACTTTTAATCCCATATTTGCGTATATACATGGATATTGATCTCAAACCCATGTACATTGGGATGTGTGCATAAATCCAAATATTTTTGGAGTTTTCCTTGATGTGTGTCTGAACCACTTGACTCTTGGCCTTCCATATGCCTTGATATCGCTCGGATTTGACCCTCCATTACCCCTTTGGAGTGCTATGTAAGGAACCCCTTGGATACATTGAAGGGGAAGAAATGAAGAGCAAGGAAACTATAGTCCATTATTGTCATAGCTTGCTTATACTTGAGTCTGCATCCATTTGTCCCTTTGAAGAACTTTGTGTTCTTTCGAAGCTTTCCTTTTCTTGTGAGCTTGCTATCGAGAGATGGAGGATTGAGGTGGTGGAGGCCCAGGTGGAGGACTCATTTTCTCCGGTTCGCAAACATGCCGACAAATGTTGTCACTTGTGTAATCTCTAATTTAATTAATAGAAATATCTTTTCCTATCCATTTAATGTGAAATTGAATGAATATTGAATCCATGGATATGTTTAATTGTTTATACATTGATGAATATATATGCTATAGTAGATATAACACCATATTATATAGCATGCTTTCCTTATTTACTGTTGTTGAGAGTGAATTGCTAAAGCAAATGGGATTGGAAAAAGCTCAACGGGGATCTACTTCAACCGTCTGGAATAAGGTATGACCCATGGTCCCTTAGTGTTAGATATTTGGTTTCTCTTTCATATGGGAAAGGATTCATTTCTGTAGTTTATCTATCTGTTGTGGTACACCCCAATCCATAGGAAGTTTCTCTCTATAACAAAATGTATTCCTAAATTTAGTTTCAAATATCAATCACAAGAAGGTTTTAAGTGCAAATTTTTAATTATTTGTTAGACCAAGCTTGACAATGGGCCAAAATAACTCATAATCATGCACACTTATCTCTCAAATGGGTATCTAAATGTATTTACAAAATTCAATTTCAAGAAATTGGGAAAAGGTGAAACTTTACTGGCCTTGGTTCGACCAAGCTTGTTCTATGAACAATATGCACCGTTTTTGGGCTTGATTTGACCATCATTGACTACACACTAAAATAACTTGAAATCTTGCAACAATAGGTGTACATGCTTATCACTCTATTGGGTATCTATATCTACTCTTAAATTTTAATTCTGACAAACTCGGAAAAATGAAACTTTTCAGGCCTTTGTTTGACAAAGTTTGACTATTGTTCAAAATAGCTTGAAAATCCCCAAAAAATATACTTGCACTCTTATCTTTCAAATGGGTACCTAAATCCACTTTCAAATTTCAATTCCGAGAAAGTTGAAAAAATGAAATCTTTTCAACCTTGGTTTGACCAACCTTCAACGAGGACCAAAATAGCTCCAAATCTCATAAAAATAGGTGTCCGTGCTTATCTCTCATGTAATGCCTCTATTGGCATTATAAAATTTAATCTAATTAACGATTTTTTTTCATTCCACAAATGCATAATATTGTTAATACAAGCTCAAATGGTGGATTTATTAAATATATGACTAAGTAACATATAAGCATCATGTAGCCATAATAACATATAAGTAGTTTATAATCACAAGAAAAATACCTCTTGATGACCAATGAGAATGGTGAGGAATACCAACCTAATCAGGATTCCATCTTCTCCTTAAGTTTCTCCCATCTTCATTTCCGAAAGTGGAACCATAGTTTTACCTCCAATCCAACTCGGGGTCTAGCTAACTCCCTAGACCCAAGATCCATCCCCTGCCTCTTGGATATTTGTACCCACGACACCCGAAGAATAGAACAATGATGCATGAGTATGATATGTATAGATACTTCCAAGAGTTATCAAACTCTTTCAACTCTTCCAAAACTTCTCATCCCCAAAATATCCCAAATTCCCCAAAACCTTCCAAAACTCTCACTCAAATATTTTCAAGAAAAGAACCTCCTCCTTCTTCCAACCTCAAGTCTCCTATTTATAATCCTAATGTCCTCATCCTCCTCCTTATCCATCAATAAATTACAATATAATAATGTCACACTCAATAAGTTTATTTTCTAAAAAAAAATAACAGTTTCGTTTAAAAAATAAAATATTAATCAACATGGTTGCAAAGTCTCATTTTTCATGCTACTATCTTACATGCAGCTATGACAACTCCGTTGTAAAATTTATGCAACCTTATCTATCCATTTATTTACATTATCCTCTCATACATAAGTAAAATAAGATATTTCCATATACTATATTATATTATGAAATATTACATATTATACGCATATAATTATGTATATCATTCAATAATCCAATTAATTTATTTAAATCTAAACTATAGTGAGCAAGTTAACAAACTCATATATANAACAATGGTTTTTATCAATGAATAACACCATCCAATCCATCATTGGTCCCATCAATCCCCATCAATACTCAAATGAACTAATCACCACTACTTCTATCTCCTGACCTCACCATCTCCTCCTCTATTGGAATATACTGTGGCATCGACTACACTGACCTTACCACATATAGAACCCGTAAGCGGAAGTTTTGAGTCCTACAAATCGACCAAGCTTCCCTAGCAAGCACCCACTAGTCATTATCACACGTTTAGGGGAGCATGCTCAACACAAACCTCCCATGACTTCAAGTTTAGGGGGATAATCGGTGGAAAATGTATCCACCCCCTCTGATAGTACTAGGGATAAATGGTGGGAAATGCCTAGACCTTTGATTGAACAACCTTGAGTAACGACCAAAATAGCTGGAAATATCACATAACAATGTATGCATGCTTGTCTCAAATGGAAATATAAATCTACTTTCAAATTTCAATTCTGAGAAGTGGGAAACATGTAACTTTTTAGGTATTAGTTTGACCAACCTTGACTAAGGGAAAAAATAGCTCAAAATATCACAAAAATAAACATCCACACTTATCTCTAAAATGCATGCCTAAATCTACATTTGAATTTGAATTTTAAGAAATTGTGAAAAAGTGCAACCTTTTAGGCCTTGGTTTGACAAAGTTTCATTGAGGTGCAAAATAGCTTGTAATACAACAAAAATGTGTATGCACACTTATCTCTCAAATGGGTACCAGAATCAACTTTAAATTTGAATTACGAGAAAGTGGGCAACATGTAGCATTTTTGTCCTTGGTTTGACCAACACTAACTAGAAATCAAAATAGCTCGAAATCTAGCAAGAATAAGTGTGTGTGCTTATCTCTCTACAGGGTATCTATATCTACTTTTAAATTTTAATTCTGACAAATTGGGAAAAGTGAACTTATCTCTTGAATGGGTACCTAAATATGCTTTGAAATTTCAATTCCGAACCTCGATTTGACCAACCTTCAATGAGGACCAAAATAACTCCAAATATGAAAAAAATAGGTTTCCATTCTTACCATTCGAATGGGTATCTAAATCTACTTTAAAATTTGAATTTTAAGAAATTGCAAAATATGTAACGTTTTTGGCCTTCGTTTCACAAAGTTTGACTGAGGTCCAAAATAGCTCATAATCCCCAAAAAAACTACATGCGGGCTTATCTCTCACATGGGTTCTTAAAGCCACTTTCAAATTTCAATTTCAAGAAATTCAAGAAAAGTGCATCTTGTAGAACTTGGTTTGACCAATGTTAATTGAAGGATAAAATAACTCCAAATCTCGCAAAAATATTTTTGCACATTTATCTCTCAAATAGCTCACAATCCCCAAAAAATCTTCATGCGGGCTTATCTCCCAAATGGGTACCTGAATCCACTTTCAAATTTGAATTTTGATAAAGTCAAGAAAAGTGCATCTTCTAAACCTTGGTTTTACCAACATTAACTGAGGGATCAAATAACTAGAAATATCACAAAAATATTTTCACACGCTTATCTCTCAAATGGATGTCTAAATGTACTTTTAAATTTCAATTCTAAAAAATTGAAAAAAGTGCAACCTTTTAGGCCTTGGCTTGACCAAGTTTGACTAAGGTCCAAAATAGCTCGGAATCTGCCAAAACATATGCATCCATTCTTCTCTCTCAAATGGATACCTAAATTCACTTTCAAATTTTAATTTTGAGAAATTAAAAAAAAGTGTATATCTTATACCTTTGTTTGACCAACCTTGACCAACCTTGACTAACGACCAAAATAACATGAATTTTCAAAAAAATAGGTGTGCATGCATATCTCTCAAATGGATATCGAAATATACTTTCAAATTTGAATTCTAAAAAATTGGGAAAAGTGCAACCTATTAGGTATTTCTTTGACCAAGTTTGAATGAGGTCCAAAATAGCTCGGAATCCACAAAAAATCAACATGCACACTTATCTCTCAAATGGGTACATAAATCCACTTTTAGATTTCAACTTTAAAAAGTGAGAAAAAATTGCATCTCATTTATCTTGGTTTGACCAACCTTGACTGAGGCCCAAAATAGATTGAAATATTGCAAAAAATATTCCTACACACTTGTCTCTTAAATGGGTATCTAAATCTAATTTTATTGTAAGAAATTTGGAAAAAACTCAACTTTCTAGTCCTTAGTTTAACCAAGCTTGAAGCAGGTGCAAAATAGATCAGAATCCCCCCAAAAATGTGTGTGCATGCTTATCTCTCAAATTGGAACCTAAATAAATTTTCAAATATCAATTTCAAGAAAGTCGACAAAAATCCATCAATTAGACCTTGGTTTGGCCAACCTTAACTTTTTGGCAGAAATAGCTCAAAATCATGTGAAAATGTGCATGCACGTTTATTTTTAAATGTGTTCCTGAATTTAATTTCAAATATCAGGCACAATAAAGTTTTAAGTGCAACTTTTTAAGTCTTGGTTAGACTAAGCTTGGCGATGGGCCAAAATAACTCAGAATCTTGCACAAATCTACATGCACACTTATCTCTCAAATGGGTATCTAAACGCATTTACAAACTTCAATTTTGAGAAACTGGGAAAAGGTGCAACTTTATTGGCCTATGTTTGACCAAGTTTGATTTATGACCAACATGCACCTTTTTTTGCCTTGATTGGACTAACATTGACTTCAAACTAAAATAGCTCCAAATCTTGCAAGAATAGGTGTGCATGCTTATAAATCTATTGGGTATCTATATCTACTCTTAAATTTTAATTCTAACAAATTGGTAAAAGTGAAGCTTTTTAGGCATTTTTTTGACCAAGTTTGACTAAGGTCCAAAATAGCTCGAAAATCATCCAAAATTGTACTTGCACTATTATCTGTCAAATGGGTACCTAAATCCACTTCCAAATTTCAATTCCAATAAAGGCCACAAAAGTGCATCTTTTTAACCTTGGTTTCACCAACCTTGAACGAGGGTTAAAATAGTTCCAAATCTCATAAAAACAAGTGTCCATGCTTGTCTCTCAAATGGGTATCTAAATCTAATTTAAAATTTGAATTTTGAGAAATTGGAAAAAATGAATGTTTTAGGCCTTGGTTTCACCAAGTTTGACCCAGGTCCTAAAGAGCTCACAATCCCCAAAAATCTACATGTAGGCTTATCTCTCAAATGGGTAGCTAAGTACATTTTCAATTTTTAATTTCGAGAAAGTCAAGGAAAGTGTATTTCTTCGACCTTGGTTTGACCAACCTTAACTAATGGCCAAAATAGCTCGAAATCTCACAAAAATATGTGTACAGTCTTCTATCTCAAATGGGTATCTAAATCTACTTTTACATTTGATCTCTAGGAAATTGGAAAAATGTGCAACCTTTTAGGCCTTGGTTTGACTGAGTATGACTAAGGTCCAGGTAGCTCTGAATCCCCTAAAAATTTGTATGCATGGTTATCTCTCAAATGGGTAGATAAATTCTCTTTCAAATTCCAATTACGAGAAAGTCGAAAAAATAACATTTCTTAGACCTTTGCTTGACCAACCTTGAATAATGACCAAAATAACTTGAAATATCATGAAAAAGGTGTGCATGCTTGTCTCTCAAAGAGGTATATAAATTTACTTTCAAATTTCAATTCAGAGAAAGTGGATACTATGCAACTTTTTAGGGATTGGTTTGACCAAACTTGAATAAGGGCCAAAATAACTCAAAATCTCACAAAAATAAACATCAACGCTTGTCTCTTGAATGCATGTGCAAATCTACATTTAAATTTGAATTCTGAGAAATTGAGAAAAACTGGATTGTTTATGGCCTTGGTTTGACAAAATTTGATTGAGGTGCAAAATAGCTTGTAATCCAACAAAAATGTATGAGCACGCTTATTTCTCAAATGGGTACCAGAATCAACTTTAAATTTAAATTCCTAGAAAGTGGGAAACATGTAAGTTTTTTTGCCTTGTTTTGACAAAAAATTACTACAAACCAAAATAGCTCAAAATATAACAAAAATAAGTGTGCATGTTTATCTCTCTATAGGGTATCTATATCTACTTTTAAATTTTAATTTTGACAAATTGAGAAAAGTGAAACTTATCTCTCAAATGGGTACCTAAATACGCTTTGAAATTTCAATTACAAACATTGGTTTGACCAAACTTGAATGCGGAACAAAATTTATCTAAATATGACAAAAATAGGTGTCCATTCTTACCTCTTGAATGGGTGTATAAATCTACTTTAAAATTTGAATTTTAAGAAATTGGGAAAATGCAACGTTTTAGGCCTTTGTTTGAGCAAGTTTGATTGAGGTCCAAAATAACTCACAATCCCCAAAAATGTACATGCAGGTTTATATCCCAAATGGGTACCTAAGTACACTTTCAAATTTCAATTTCAAGAAAGTTAAGAAAAATGCATCTTGTAGACCTTGGTTTGGCAAACGTTAACTGAGGGATAAAATAACTCGAAATATAGCAAAACCAAATTTGCACGCTTATCTATCAAATGGATGTCTAAATCTACTTTTAATTTGAATTCTAAAAAAATGAAAAAAGTGCAAGAATTCAATCCTTGGTTTGACCAAGTTTGACTAAGATCCAAAATAGCTCGGAATCCCCCAAAACATCTACATGCATTCTTCTCTCAAATGGTTACCTACATTCACTTTCAAATTTTAATTTTGAGTATAAAAAAGTACATCTCTTAGACCTTTGTTTGACCAACCTTTACTAATGACCAGAATAGCATGAAATTTCAAAAAAATAGGTGTGCATGCATATCTCTCAAATGGGTATCTAAATCTACTTTCAAATTTGAATTCTAAAAAATTGGAAAAATGCAACTTTTTAGGCCTTTGTTTAACCAAGTTTGACTGAGTTCTGAAATAGCTAGGAATCCCCAAAAAATGAACATGCACACTTATCTTTCAAATGGTACATAAATCCACTTTCAAGTTTAACCTTCAAAAAATTTAGAAAAAGTGCATCTCTTTTACCTTGGTTTGACCAACCTTCACTAAGGCCCAAATAGATTATTAAAGTCTCGCAAAAAATATTCATACACACTTTTCTCTTAAATGGGTATCTAAATCAAATTTTAAATTTGAATTCTAAGAAATTTGGAAAAAATGCCGCTTTCTAGTCCATAGTTTAACCAAGCTTGAAGGAGGTCCAAAATAGCTCAGAATCCCCTAAAAATATGTATGCATTCTTATCTCTCAAATGGGTACCTAAATCCATTTTCAAATATCAATTTTGAGAAAGTTGACAAAAATACATTTATTAGACCTCGGTTTGGCCAACATTAACTTTTAGGCAGAAATAGCTTGAAATCATGTGAAAATGTGCATGCACATTTATCCTTTAAGTGTGTCCCTCAATTTATTTTCAAATATCAATCACAAGAAAGTGTTAAGTGGAACTTTTTAAGTCTTTGTTCGACCAAGCTTGACGATGGGCTAAAGTAACTCAGGATCCTGCACAAATCTACATGCACACTTATCTCTCAAATGGGTATCTAAACGTATTTACAAATTTCAATTTTGAGAAACTGGGAAAAGGTGCAACTTTATTGGCCTTGGTTTGACCAAGCTTGATCTATGACCAACATGCACCTTTGTTTGCCTTGATTTGACCAACATTGACTACATACTAAAATAGCTCAAAATATTGCAAGAATAGGTGTGCATGCTTATCACTCTATTGAGTATTTATATCTACTCTTAAATTTTAATTCTGACAAACTGGGAAAAGTGAAACTTTTTACACCTTTGTTTGACCAAGTTTTACTAAGGTCCAAAATAGCTCAAAAATCCCCCAAAAATCTACTCGCACTCTTATCTGTCAAATGGGTTGCAAAATCCACTTTCAAATTTCAATTTTGAGAAAGTCGACAAAAGTGCATATTTTCAACCTTGAACAAGGGCCAAAATATCTCCAAATCTCACAAAAATAGGTGTCCATGCTTATCTCTCAAATGGGTATCTAAATCTACTTTAAAATTTGAATTTTGAGAAATTGGAAAAATGCAACGTTTTAGGCCTTACTTAAAAGAAAAATTGATCAAGGTACAAAGTAGGTCGCAATCCCCAAAAAATATACATGCATGATTATATCTCAAATGGGTACCTAAATACAGTTTCAAATTTCAATTTTAAGAAAGTCAAGAAAAGTGAATTTCTTAAACATTGGTTTGACTAACGTTAATTAAGGGCCAAAATAACTCGAAATCTCACAAAAATATGCATACACACAGACACACTTATTCGTGTTATATTTAAGTGTTAAGTGCACAACAAAGTCTTAATAAAGTGTTAAGTGCAACATTTTAAGTCTTGGTTAGACCAAGCTTGACGATGAGCCAAAATAACTTAGAATACTGCACACTTATATCTCAAATGTGAATCTAAACGTGTTTACAAATTTCAATTTTAATAAACTGAGAAAAGGTGAAACTTTATTGGCCTTGGTTTGACCAAGATTGATCTATGACCAACATGCACCTCTTTTGGTCTTTATTTGACCAAGATTGAGTACAAACTAAAATAACTCAAAATATTGCAAGAATAGGTCTGCATTGTTATCACTCTATTGGGTATCTATAACTACTCTTAAATTTGAATTCTGACAAATTGAGAAAAGTAAATCATTTTAGGCCTCTGTTTGACCAAGTTTGACTAAGGTCCAAACTAGCTCAAAAATCCCCCAAAAATCTACTTGCACTCTTGTTTGTCAAATGGGTATCTAAATCCACTTTCAAATTTCAATTCCGAGATTGTCGATATAAGTGCATCTTTTCAACCTTGGTTTGAACAACATTGAACAAGGGCCAAAATAGCTCCAAATCTCATAAAAATAGGTGTCCATGCTTATCTCAAATGGGTATCTAAATCTACTTTAAAATTTGAATTTTGAGAAATTTGAAAAAATGCAACGTTTTGGGCCTTGGTTTAACCGAGGTAAAAAATATATTTCGACCCCAAAAAAATCTACATGTAGGATTATCTCTCAAATCATTACCTAAAGACAGTTCCAAATTTCAATTTTGAGGAAGTCAAGCAAAGTGCATTACTTAGACCTTGGTTTGACCAACCTTAAATAAGTGCCAAAATAACACGAAATCTCACAAAAATATGTCTGCATGGTTATCTCTCAAATGGGTATCTTAATCTACTTTTACATTTTATTTCTAAGAAATTGGAAAAAAGTTCAACCTTTTAGGCCTTGGATTGACCAAGTTTGACTAAGGTCCAAAATAGCTCGAAATCGCATAATCGCATAAAATTTTGTATGCATTTCTATCTCTCAAATGGGTACCTAAATTCACTTTCAAATTTCAATTACGATAAAGTCGAAAAATTAACATATCTTAAACCTTTGCTTGACCAACCTTGAACAACGACCAAAATAGATCGAAATCTCACAAAAAATGTCAGGCATCATTGTCTCTCAAATGGGTATATAACTCTACTTTCAAATTTTAATTTTGACAAAGTGGGAAACATGTGAAATTTTAGGGATTGGTTTGACCAACCTTGACTAAGGGCCAAAATAGCTCAAAATCTCACAAAAATAAACATTCAAACTTATCTTTCAAATGCATCTCTAAATCTACATTTAAATTTGAATTCTAAGAAATTGCAAAAAAGTGCAACCTTTTAGGCCTTAGTTTGAAAAAATTTGATTGAGGTGCAAAATAGATTTTAATCCAACAAAAATATACATGCACGCTTATCTCTCAAATGGGTTCCATAATCAAATTTAAATTTAAATTCCAAAAATGGGCAACATTTAACGTTTTTGGCCCTAGTTTGACATCCATTGAATACAAACCAAAATACCTCTAAATCTAGTAAGAATAAGTGTGTTTGCTTATCTCTCTATAGGGTATCTAGATCTACTTTTATATTTTAATTTTCACAAATTGTGAAAAGTAAAACTTATCTCTCAAATGGGTACCTAAATCTGCTTTCAAATTTCAATTCCAAACCTCAGTTTGACCAACCTTGAATGATGACCAAAATAAATCCAAATCTGACAAGAGTAGTTGTCCATTCTTACCTCTCGAATGGGTATCTAAATCTACTTTAAAATTTGAATTTTAAGAAATTGGGAAATATGCAACGTTTTAGGTATTCATTTGACCAAGTTTAACTAAGCTCCAAAATAGCTCACAATCCCCAAAAAACATACATGTGGGTTTATCTCTCAAATGGGTACCTAAATCCACTTTCAAAATTCAATTTCGGGGAAGTCAAGAAAAGTGCATCTTGTAGACCTTGGTTTGACCAAGGTTAACTTAGGGATAAAACAACTCGAGATTTCACAAAAATATTATTGCACACTTTTCTCTCAAATGGGTATCTACATCTACTTTTAAATTGGAATTCTAAAAATTCAAATAAATGCAATCTTTTAGGCATTTATTTGACCAAGTTTGACTAATGTCCAAAATAGCTCAAAACCCCAAAAACATCTGTATGCATTCTTGTCTCTCGAATGGGTACCTAAATTCACTTTCAAAATTTTATTTTGAGAAAGTAAAAAAAAATCATCTCTTAGACCTTTTTTTTACCAACCTTGACTAATGACCAAAATAGCACGAAATTTCAAAAAATTAGGCATGCATGCATATCACTCAAATGGATATCTAAATCTACTTTCAAATTTGAACTCTAAAAAATTGGAAAAATGTGCAAGTTTTTAGTCCTTTGTTTGCCCAAGTTTGATTGAGGTCCAAAATAGCTCAGAATCCCCCAACAATCAAATGCACACTTATCTCTCAAATGGGTACATAAATCAGATTTATAATTTCAACTTCAAAAAAGTCAGAAAAGGTGCATCTCTTTTATCTTGGTTTGACTAACCTTGACTGAGGCCCAAAATAGATTAAAATCTCGCAAAAAATATTCATGCACACTTGTCTCTTAAATGTGTTCCTAAATTTAATTTCAAATGTCAATAAAAAGAAAGTGTTAAGTGAAACTTTTAAGTCTTGGTTAAACCAAGCTTTACGATGGGCCAAAATAACTCAGAATCATGCACAAATATGCAGGCACACTTTTCTCTCAAATGGGTATCTAAACGTATTTACAAATTTCAATTTTGAGAAACTAGGAAAAGGTGCAAGTTTATTGGCCTTGGTTTGACCAATCTTGATCTATGACCAACGTGCACCTTTTTTTCCCTTGATTTGACCAACATTGACTACAAACTAAACTAGCTCAAAATCTTGCAAGAATAGGTGTGCATGCTTATCACTCTATTCAGTATCATTATCTACTCTTAAATTTTAATTCTAACAAATTGGGAAAAGTGAAAATTTTTAGGCCTTTGTTTGACCAAATTTGGATAAGTTCTAAAATAGCCCGAAAATCCCCAAAAAATCTACTTACACTCTTATCTGTCAAATGGGTACCGAAATCCACTTTCAAATCTCAATTATGAGAAATTCAACAAAAGTGCATCTTTTCAACCTTGGTTTGATCAACCTTGAACGAGGGCAAAAAAAGCTCCAAATGTCATAAATATAGGTTTCCATGCTTATCTCTCAAATGGGTATCTAAATCTACTTTAAAATTTGAATTCTGAGAAATTGGAAAAAATGCAACGTTTTAGGCCTTGCTGTGACCAAGTTTGATAGAGGTCCAAAACATCTCGCAATCCCCAAAAAATCTACATTTAGGCTTATCTCTTAAATGGGTACCTAAATAGAGTTTCAAATTTCAATTTCAAGAAAGTCAAAATAACTCGAAATGTCACAAATATATGTGTGCATGCTTATCTCTCAAATGGGTATCTAAATCTACTTTTACATTTGATTTCTAAGAAATTGGAAAAATGTAAAACCTTTTAGGTCTTGTTTTGACCAAGTTTGACTAAGGTCCAAAATATCTTGGAATCCACTAGAAGTTTGTATGCATGGTTATCTCTCAAACGAGTACCTAAATTCACTTTGAAATTTCAATTACGAGAAAGTAGGAAAAATGGTATGCACACTGTCAAAAAATAAACATGCACACTAATCTCTCGAATGGGTAGATAAATCCACTTTTAAATTCCAACTTCAAAAAGGTCAGAAAAATTGCATCTCTTTTACCTTGGTTTGACCAACCTTGACTACAGCCCAAAATAGATTAAAATCTCGCAAAAAACACTCATACACACTTGTCTCTTAAATGGGTATCAAAATCTAATTTTAAATTTGAATTCTAAGAAATTTGGGGAAAGTGTAACTTTCTAGTCCCTAGTTTGACCAAGCTTAAAGGAGGTCCAGAATAGCTCAGAATCCCCCAAAATGTGTCTACATTCTTATCTCTCAAATGGGTAACTAAATCCATTTTCAAATATCACTTTTGAGAAAGTCGACAAAAATCCATCTATTAGACCTTGGGTTGGCCAACCTTGACATTTAGGTAGAAATAGCTCGAAATCATGCAAAAATGTGCATGCACATTTAACTTTTAAATGTGTTCCTAAATTTAGTTTCAAATATCAATCACAAGAAAGTGTTAAGTGTGAATTTTTAATTCTTGGTTAGACCAAGCTTAATGATGGGCCATAAAAACTCAAAATCATGCACAAATCTACATGCACACTTATCTCTCAAATGGGTATCTAAACGTATTTACAAATTTCAATTTTGAGAAACTGGGAAAGGTGAAACTTTATTGGGCTTGGTTTGACCAAGCTTGATCTATGACCAACATACACTTTTTTTGGCCTTGATTTGACTAACATTGACTACAAACTAAAATAACTTGAAGTATTGTAACAATAGGGGAACATCCTTATCACTCTATTGGGTATCTATATCTACTCTTAAATTTTAATTCTGACAAATTGGGAAAAGTGAAAATTTTTTGGCCTTTGTTTGACCAAGTTTGACTAATGTCCAAAATAGCTCTAAAATACTCCCAAAATATACTTGTACTCTTACCTATCAAATGGGTACCTAATTCCACTTTCAAAATACAATTTCGAGAAAGTCGACAAAATGGC
This sequence comes from Pseudotsuga menziesii, assembly GCA_001517045.1. Classification (NCBI taxonomy): domain Eukaryota; kingdom Viridiplantae; phylum Streptophyta; class Pinopsida; order Pinales; family Pinaceae; genus Pseudotsuga; species Pseudotsuga menziesii. The sequence goes on from LPNX010984811.1 coordinate 1,559,330, forward strand.
ATTTTTTCAACTTTCGTTTGACCAACCTTGAACGAGGGCCCAAATATCTCCAAATCTCATAAAAATAGGTGTCCATGCTTATCTCTCATGTAATGCCTCTATTGGCATTTGTTAAAACCAAAAAATGTTCACCTAGCTCTCTATGGTCCAAAACATAATTATACATCATAATCTCAACATTATTTCCTCCATTTTCACCTTCACAACTAAATTCCACCAAATATGGTACAAAACATTATTATTCCTTCCCCCATAAATGAAGAGAAGTTGAGCATTTATTGTGACTTATCCCCACTCTCGCCAAAAAGGACCAAAAACCCTAAAATGAGAATGGGTCAAAAACCATGGACAAATACCATGCATAATGAAATACCATGGGTAAAAAAGCCTTGGATCATCCTATACATACATTGTGAAGGTCCCCCCAAAAACACTTTTGATTACATTACATGACATTACTTTTCACCTTTCGCTATTGTTCCCATAGTTTTCCATATCATTTTCCGCGATGTATGTTGAGATTTCTCCATCCCCTCTTGGATCCATTCCCCATTTTGACATCCATTAGTGGAGACGATTGGAGAACCATACCGTGGAGCCGGTGTACCATTTCCTTAAACGGCTATATTGGCCCATGTTACTGAAAGGTATTCTTGTTATTGTTTTTCATTAGTTAGATAAAATTATAGAAAAAATCATAGAAATATTGTTTTTGTTGTTTATTATTGCAAGTCTAGGTTGAGAAATCCCTCGTACCATGAACTCTACCCTATGATCCAGTTAATCCTCACTTCAATTTTGGAGAATCCACTATCTCGATCCCCTTAGATATCTATTTTTGTAGGTGTTTCTATTGGTTTGTTCTACTTGGGAACCTTTAGTCATCATAGATCTTATGCTCCCATGACAGATCCGAACCAGTATTGTCGTAGTGCATGCTCCCCTTTCCGAAGCCGACAATTTTTTTCTCAAAAATACTTAGTTCTGGAAGGAGCGCACCTATCCGACAGAAATCTGCAACTAGATCGCACCTTTTTTATCAATAAGCATGACCTAGGAAGCACCTTATGCCTTGATAAGAGTGACCTGGATCAAAACCCCAAATCGTACTTGTCCATGCTTCTGGAGCGATCTTGGTCGCTACTGTGACCCAATTTTGTGCAAGCTATCATGCATAAGACCCTATTTTGTGCAGCCTGAGTATTTCAACTAATTTTATGTCTCGATAGTGACTATTTTACCATTCTATGTGACCCCGATCGCACCTATTCCGCCAATAGGTGTGACTTGTAGTTTTTTAGCCCTTTTTGGTGTTTGAGACCCTTTTCTAGATCCCCTGTCTATGTTCTACCCATGTTTCCTTCCATATATGATCCCTTATAGACCCCTGGTTTGTTTTGTGGTCCTATTTTCATTTTATGTGAACCCGCTTAGTCAAGCTTGGTAGTTGAGACCTCATGTGTGTTTCCTACAACCTGATCAGTTCCTTATGCACTCATTTACTTGTGTAAATTTTATTTTATGGAATAATTAGTTATTTTGCATGAAATTCACTGTCATTTACTGTTACTTATCTGCATTTGTATCTCAGCCGTGAGATCATTGGGGTTTACACATTACACATCACTTGTGCACACATCTCACACACTAAAGTAAAATTCTTGGTTCATGACCCCAAGATAGTCTAAAATTAACTTAACTCAACCAACATTGTAACCTCATTTGAGGAGAAAAACAATATTGTAGCTAATTTAGGACACTAGGGATAGGCATCCAGATAATACCCCTTTTTCACTTACATCTGAGACATAGATGTTTTCCATTAGGGTACCAAAATACTCTATTACTTGTTGACACAGTCACGATCGGTCTATCAAAGGTCCCTCGTTTTGTGGGAGTAAGCCACAACAAAGGGGTTCTGGAAGTCAGGGTGGAATACCACACTCCATTCTGCACCGAAGGATAACCCTTAATAGTCCTCCTTGTGCATGCCGAGGACGATATCGGATGTTGAGGACTAAAGGAATGAAGTGCCAAGAAACCACTCTGGACATGTCATGAACGAGGTATCCTAGTTTCCAGTCTATCTAGGGCTCCTATACCCGAGGTCCCTCTCTGTAATGGGATTCTCTTATATTATTGTTCTTCCATTTCGTATTGTTTGACTAGGATTTCATCACCTAGTAGAGAATATGATTTTTGAAGGGATTCGATCTTGTAATTAGGAGTTTTCTTGCACTTATACCCCATAGGTTAGTGCATCATTTTATTTATAGGTAGTGTTGCATGTTGTCTTTCTGGCCACTTTGTTGTAGTCTTTCCTTCTATAACACACTATTGTAGTTCGGTTTTAGAGCTTTATTTTTGGCCTCTGAGCCACCATTTGTACTCTCTCCTTCTGTACACTCGTATGTAGTTGTATTTTTGAGCCATCGTTTGTCACTCTTGCACCTATGGTCATTACACAACACACCATCACGCCATCATTTCTCCACCACGCTACTCCCATGGGCTTTGGGGGTATACCCCTTAGTTTGGTTCCTTTAACCATCACTGTCGGATCCATATTCGATGTCGTTCACCACCTTTAGAGCCATACACTACATCTAAGTCTGATTTAGATTCCTATCATTCTGAACCTACCTTGTTCACTGCCCCATCTAGCCCCATGGTTGGTGCATGTCCTAACCCATTTAAGGGGGGAACGGTTGATAGTGTAGTTGTCACTACTCCACCCATCATATCAGGTACCCCTTCTACCGGACCCATAGGTCCTATTCTTAGTGGTCCCCTCACCACCGCACACACTGTTGTTGGTACGCTACCCACTAGTGGTGGCCCCACTCCAACCACCATAGTGCATACTTTCCTGCCATTTACACATGGGGGGATTTTCCCTTATACTACCATTTTGGCTACTCCTTCCATTCTAGTGACTACTCCTATTGTCGAAAGTTGGACATACCAACCCCCATTTTCACATGACAACTACATGCCCATTGTTCCCAACACCATCGTTGGTCCTCCTCGATCTACTCTAGGGTCCTAATCTACATTTTATGGCTAGTCTCAGCCTTCCTGGCTTGGCACAGTTGATGAATCACTCCATCCTTCATGACCTGTTATGTCCTCCCATGGCTACCAAAATTCCTTTCGATGTCCCTAAGTTCAAAGGAAAGGAGGGAGAAGACCCTGAAAACCACATTATGTCATTCCACTTATGGTGTTCATTTAACATCATACTGGGTGATTCTATTCGATTGCAGATTTTCTAGAGTACACTCACAAGTATTGCAACCAAATGGTATATTGAATTGCCTCATGCCACTTATCCTGACTTTTCCTTGCTAGCCTCAATTTTTCTCCAATACTTCTAGTTAGCTGTCTGTTATGATGAGGGTGTGGAAATCCTTTTATCCTATCGACATAACACTGCTACTCATATCACAGTCATATCCATGAGTGGTGTCGTCATTGTAGCTTTTGTAATATCCATTTAAATGATAGTATTTTCTTAAATTGGTGTCTCAAAACCTTAATCCCCCCCCCATCGCCAACGACGTTGCATCTGAGCGGCGACAAACTGAGAATGAAGTCATACTCAAGGAAAACGGTTTGATCTTATATACGCCCAATTGGGTTATCTATATACCATTACACATGATGCTTCTTGTGTTGGCTCCTCATGTCTAGATACACCCATCCTAAATCCCATGATGCTGACGGAGTCATTGATTCTATTACTTAGCACCCTCACCTATACATGACATCTCCTTCGATGCCACCTCGTTTGAGTATCACCCCTAGTGTTTCCCACCCATGATACACCCCTGATTTTTCATGTGTAGCAGCTCATTCCAGAACCACACCTTCATATGCCTCTCTCGCACCAGTTTCTCATGTTCATTGACCAAACTATTTGGCACCAACGTGTAATGGCCAGAGGGTAGGATTTGCAACCCCTAGCTTCTATTTCCTATTACCCACCACCTGTGAAACTTACACCTATTCCAATCATGACTCCTCTTGTTCCCCCAATAACCAACAAGGTCAGGGAAGACGAAAAAGAGGTAGGAATTGGGGAAATAACCAACCTCTAGGAGGTGACCAACAACCCAACCCCCTAAATAACAGTAGAGCTAATCCCCCTGCACAGAATCCCTAGCGTCCACCTAGACTTAGGAAGAAACCTTAGTTCCGGACTAACCATCCATGCACTATTTTCTACACTTACATCCATTATGCACATCAATGTCCCCATATGAATCGAGTCCACCATTTAATACAAACCAATATTCAAATTGACCCAAACGCATCCACTCCGGCACATCCAAACCCAACACCACAAGTTCCTCAACCAATGGTGTTGTAAATCCCCTTACCAAATCAAGGAATGGTTGCAACCCAGCCCTTGGTACCACAAAATACCATAACCACTTATGTGGGTGAACCCATCGATCCTGGTTACCATCACCTTATGACATTATCGTGTGATGTCAACCTACAAACTCGACGAAATCAATATGGCTCCACCACATAAAGCATTAATCCATCTTTGGAATCTACCTCTGCTTCTCTCTATATGTCCTTACATTTCCCTAGAGTCCCCATGGATGGGACTTCCAAATTCTCGCATTTCCCTTTACGTCAGGTCGCGAACAACCCCACTGCCATAACCGCTTTTAATTACAGTATTGTTGACGACTTGGCCCAGACTCCATTATTTATGTCCGCTTTGGAAGTCCTCAAAACTGGTCCTTCACAACGCAAATATTTGTTATCTATGTCAGGTTTCATTGATCCCTCTGACTCCAGGTTGATCACTTTCGACTTGGATCAAGGAGAACCACATATGCCATCATCCTTAGCCTTCTAGGTTCTGGTCGTTATTCATAATTTGGTTATTCATCGATGCATTATCGATGAAGGGGAATCCACCTAGGCTATGTCAACCTTTGTTTGGAAAAAAATTGGATCCCCAACCCTTCAACCTTCCATCACCGCCCTTCATGCTTACGATGGTCACGCTTCTCAACCACAAGGAGTTCTCACAAATTTCCCCATTGAGTTAGCCAAAAAAACCATGTCGATTTACATTGAGGTTGTGAACACCCAAATCGTTTACAACCTCCTCCTTGGACGTAGCTATATGTATGCAATGTGAGCCATTTCATTTACTTTCTTTTTACTCTTGATGCTTCCCCACAATAGGAAGACTATGACCATCGATGAATTGACATGTTATTATCCTTAGGGACTGACCACAATGAAACATGTCCTCCATACTATCGACAGTACCATTGACAACATTTCCATACCTTCCCTATCTGTCGTTGGCTTGGGACTCTTTACCAATGCCCCTTTGATGGACATCTTTTTGTCCTTACCACCCCCTCCTTCGTCGACTGACATATCATATTTGTGCACTATCACATTCGATAACATCCCAACATCTTCACAACCTAAGTCACAACTCCAAGCACAGACCCTGGGGAACTATTAGGGGTCATTCCCCGTATACATGATCCCCTTCCACTTTCCACCTTTTGACATCGTGACTAAACTGATCATGGCTACTCTCAATATTCTAGGATTTACTTTGGGTATTCTTGTGCGGTACTTCGATCCAACCACCCCTTGCCCAACACCACAGATTGTGTTGACACCAGTCCAACCTATTGAGACGGTGTCACACCCCCCTCTTGGTACACAAATAATTGCTTCTATCTCTACTCCTTCCCCCTCCTCCCATGAAGACTAAGGGAAAGGAAGCCAACACCGCGACATAACCACGTCCTCCTCCTACATGCTCTTTATGTGATGTCGAAGGCCATGCGACACAAAACTGTCCAGATTTACCAATCCTTTGCACCCACATGCGCATAATAGTCGAGACCGACGACACTCTGGTTGTCAACGTACTAACCATACCTTCGGTTAAAACCAAGTCGATACAAACCAACTACCCATGTGCAGTTTGTGGCCTATATGGTCATTATTCATACCATTTCCCAAACTTTCCCAAGTACTAGTGTCTCCTTAGTGACCTTCGCAAGAACTATTGTGAGTATGAAATCATCGTCCTTGAGCAAATCCACCCTCATGCCTCTTCCTCAGACACCAATAACACAATTTATATGATATCTACCTCTAATGGTCATTCCCCCTCATAAATTGCGGAAGACACCCTCGATCTATGTCGACATTTCTTTTGTGACGACGAAGAGATCCTTAAAACCACCACCAGTTTTACCCCATTTCAGTTAGTCCACGGTGTGGAATCAATTCTTCCAATTTAATGTCAAATTTTGTCACTATGTCTTTCCGTCGAACTTTTACCTGATACTACACCATTAGAAAAAATCGTACATATTCTTGAACAAAGTGATGAGGACCATTGTGCTTCTCTCCAAATTATCGAAGTGGCTAAGGCTTCTTCGAAGTCCCATTATGACTCCCATGTCCACCCACGCACCTTTAGCGAGGGGAACCTTGTCTTCATCTATGACCAAGACCATGATAATATTGGAAAAGGGAACTTTGAGTCCATGTGGTACAGACCTTATTTCATCCATCGATGTCTCAGGAAGGGGGAATATTTCCTCGCTAAATATGACGGCTGCCTCTTGAAGAATCCATGCAATGGGCTCTACCTCAAGAGGTTTTATGCCTAATTTCACCCACTATGAATACCCCTTGTATCATAGTTTTTTCTTTCTTTTCTTCCATCATTTTTACCATGAGCCTCACAGTTTGTTTCCTTGGTTGCTCCAGATGGATCCTACCTCTCCTTGCAAAGTTGGTTTCGCTGATGGTGCAAGTACATGGTCTCCTAACATCACCTCAGCTACATGGGTCATTTATTCCCCATCACATGAGTTTATCCATATCGATGGAATGTGTGTTGGTGTTGCTACCAAAAACCAGGCTGAGTACGATGATGGCACTGGTCACCACCCTTCACTAGGGTACTCCTCTGCTTGATGTCTTCTTAGACTCCCACCTACTTGTTTCCCAATTGAACAACTGCTACCGGGTACACAATCCCTACCTCTTTAGAAATTTCTTGCACACTAAACACTTGGCTAGACATTTTGAATCCATTTCATTCATGCATGTTCCCAAAAGTCTCAATAGTGTAGTAAACCAAATGAAAAAATGGTTAACGATGTTCTAGAGTGGCACATCAATGATCACATATAGGAAATAAAATGCATCATGCATCATCATATAGTCATGCATACATATGTCATATACATCATATAGGAATAATCATAAAATGAGACTCATAAAAATCCATAAAAATACAAAAAGGTGCATCCACGTGCATAAATATCATAATCATGTTCAGTACAAAAAGAGAAGCACCACGTGATTTCTTGTCATATATATCATACAACCTTATCCATGGTCAAACACATTAGGGGTAACATCACAAGCTGCTAGTCGGAGTCATCCTCCTCAGAATCTATGTCCTCCTTAGTGTCCTCCTCCTCATCGGAGCTCTCCTCCTCCATCAACACGTAATCCTATGCCACGACCCTGACATAATCAACAACAACCGTGATCCTCCTCATCAGAGAGATCCACTTCGGAGGAGCTATGTAGCATGTGGCGATCATATCATCATCGAGGTACTGCCACCCATCATCAGTGAACCTCTATAATATCCACAACACTTCCAACCACAGTGATTCCAATGTCGCACTCTATCTCCTCCTCTCCCCGTGAGAGGGTGGATTTAAACCCTCCACCTTACCCTGCATCGTTGGTACCCCACTGGAGGGTGTGGTCCCACATCTGCACATGCACATAGTATGTCATCAATATATATCACACACATGATCTTGCTACCTTTATGCTAGTAAACTATATATGAATGCAACCGCAAAGAGTCATGTGTACGTACCATGAAGTCCCTAGACTTGTTTTGGAGGTCGAGGAATCTCAGGATCTCCCTGGTAGTCCATTCCTACATATGGATAGTCCTCTATGAGGACAAGAAGCTGCCTCCATTATGAAAAAATATCACAAGTGAATAAATTCCCCACAAGGACATCGTCCTCCCTAATCATCATCTCATACCAGTGCCTCATGTGAGGATCATTAAGTCCTCCCTCATGCACCTCCATATGCGGTCATAGTGTCAGTAGCCACTCAAAGAAGAATGAGCACCAAAAGGAGGGGAAACAGAAATTCCCACCCTCAAAGCTAGCATGGTTCATCCTGTGTAGAACTATTTTCAAGTACATCTGGGCCCACCCATAGTAGGTGCCCCTCAACACACCCTCAACCATCAAAAGCTGGTCAGCTGAGATATTATGCGTACCTTTCGATCCCTGTATCTACAACACCATTACTGTGACTTTTCAAGTCTCTATACTCTCGATGTCACACACCAATATGTATGACATATGCACATATGCTGAGGCATAACAAATCTTGGAGAACAAGTCAACCATCAACACCCCCCTTGGGAGCTTCAGCGAGGTATCTCCAATCACGCCCAGTACTGGGAGGCCAATCAAAAAGTACACGTCTCGAAGGGTGATCTCCAGCCAATCACCATGTATGATAAATCACTCTGAGTGTCGATCCCAAAATCTCACCATCTTGTTCGCAGCAATGTTGTATAACACATGAGTGGGATCTGGAAGAAATCCAACATCCCACATCGGGAGAGCGTATCCCGCATTGCTCCATCATCCTCTACCTCATCCCTGACGTCCTCGATGTCTCTCTCTCTTCATTCAAATTGAGGCATTGTAAACATAAACAAATTCCCTATTATACCTAGTCACGCACAATTTTCCATTTTGAGCTAGGTCGTGCCTATTGGGCCTTTTTGTGTGACCCAAGTCACGCAAAAACACTTGACAGGTGCGACATGGGTCGTACCTATCTCCTGAACAGGTGTGACCCAGATCACACCTGTCTCCCAAGAAGTTGCGACTGGGTCGCGCCTGTCTACCTGATATGTGTGACTGGGTCTCTCCTTTTCCCTTGAAAAGTGTGACCCGAACCCGCAAACCTTTCGGTATCGGTCGAGTCCCTCAGAATGAGGAAATGAAAAAATTAAACCACTCAAATTAACAAGATTGTTGAGAGCTCTTAACTGCAACTAACATCTTGGAAAACCATCGGTCCAATTAGAAGAAATCAATAGTCATGTTTTGGGGCCCTCCACTCCAACTCAGCACTGCATAGTGAAAATGACATGGGTCATGTGGTCCCCCTGTTTATAGGCCTCCATTTGATCAATTTTTTCTTCCATGCACCATGAAGACATTTGACGTTTGTTTTTCATGCCCTTTGCACCACCGGGTTCATTTTATGTACTCTGTCTAGTTATGAGACCCATGTCTCACGCTCTCCCTATGATTAAATGTGTCATTTCCCATAATCACCTTGATTTGTGTGCCACCACACAAATCAAACCTTGTATGTATTGGCATGTTCACGAGCCATCCGCTCCATCGATACTACAAACTTGGCCTTATTTTACCACCATCCACCATCCCATAAGGAGGCCCCACCCATGTTCCATTGTTATTCATATTAGCCATGTTCACAAAATTACCCCTTTTGGTACATTGAGCACTTCCTCCTTGCTCGACTGACCATTACGGAGTTTCTGTTAACCTTTTTTCTGACTCCTAAAAGAATGAAAATATTTATGAGCATGGTTTCTTCCTTTCATGCTCGTTAAAGTATTTGAAAGGGCATCTATTTGGCCTCGTTTATCTCATTTTTTGGACTACGACCACCCTAGAACCTTCCATCTAGGAACGTTTCCCTTTGTATCCTTTTATGATTTTTTGGACATTGGGACCACAACTTACAAACAATATCACTCATGGGTTGTATTTAATCTCTTTTCCATCCCTCTCATAAAGAAATGATCGTCGAGCACACTTGGTTTCATTCATTCTCATAAAATTATTTGAATGATCGTCCAATTAGTATAAGTTTAACCTTTTTCGGCCTAGTTGGAATACCTATGAAAAAGAAGTCTCTCTACCCCTTTCGCCTAGGAGAGCTCTCCTTTGTACACTTTTATCCTTTTTTGGAATTAGGAAACTATTGTACGAAAAGAGACCCACTGGAGTCTCCTTCCTATTTTCATACTCTCTAAACATGAAAACCATCAAGCATTTACCATTCTGGGCTCGACAAAAATCCATGAGATAATATGATATTGAGAATAATTCTATCCTTTCTTTGAGATCCTTAAACTATGAAGAAGGCCCAAATGATGCTTCTAGGTTTCCACATATATCTCATTATGGAAGCATTTCCCCATTGGGTCACCTTCATTCATAGTACTCTGCAATAAGTCTCCCTTGGATCTCTTGGATATCACTTTTCCAGTTACTTCCCCAAGTATCTCCCCATTGCAGTTATCTCCTCAGTCCCAAAGCTATGATTCCCTCCCCATGCGTTAGTATTAGTTATTTACAGGTCATCCTTTCTGTCATACTCCGAACAAAGGAAGTCTGAGTTCCCTGTATTCCCCTTACCTTGTTCCCCATTCAGTGTCTCAATCTCCTAACTGCTCCACATCTCTGGTTATCCCCCTCACACTTTTATCAAGGAAACCTCATTTCCTTGGTAGTTGCAAGTCTTCCTCTATCGACGTCAACACATCTATTCCAAAGGATAGACCCAGAGGTCCCTATATCTTGGTTTCATTTGCCTCATTGATGAGTTCCTTGGGCCACATGAAATGAGTCCTTAGTGCCTTTCAAGTTGGTTGTGTCTCACATGCTCGACTTTAACTCCATCATTGCACCATTGAGATTCGTATAGGGTATTGGTTCGTTCATTGTTTAGTCAAAGACCTCAATTGTCACCTGACTATAGCACATTGGTGAGTTTATTTTGGGACCCATACAGTTTCACATCCCTTATGATTTTCGAGATGCATTGGAGACAGTGTTAGGAAGCCCCTTAGTGTCATGCTTCCGTGTATCTACAGTACTTGACAATATTTATTGTACCTTAGATATTCTGACTCTCAGTCATTGAGTCCATCTAGTTGTGTACACCTCCATATTCAGTAGAGCATCAATTGTTATGATATTGCAATCCATGAGAATTCCATTCTTCCTATGTACCAGTTCTTCAGATCAGTATTTGTACTCAGCCTCCCATTAAGGCCACCATTATGTACTACCAGTTGTATATATGTATTAATCAACTCCCATCGTTTGATACTTGATCCCCATTTTTATATTGAGACGGTGTTACAAGAATGGGTATGCTTGCCTCGTCCATATACATGTATGAGATTATATGTACATCATCCATTTTTGAGAATAAATACAAACCAAAATCCATTGTAGTTCGAATGAGGACACTCCACCCATCTGTGGTCCTCTCCAGTCTGTTGAAATATTGTAACTTCGAAGAATATTCTATATGTATATTTTTGTGGTCCCCGATGGTCCTACTGGGAGAACCACTTGTGTTACATTATACCCTGATGCTCCTAATCGGAATAACTAATAAGAGTCATGAGGTAGTCCCCTCTAATTGTAAAGGTAGGTCATCAGCACCCCAGTGTGGTTACTTGAGCCTACATGTGTAACTCAAGCCTACATGATTTAACTCAAGCCTACATTTCAAACGAGTTAACTTAAGTGAACGGATGAATATAAATAGAGGTGTAGTGCTCCTCATTTGCGACACACACACTCTCACTTGTGTAGCTAATTAGTGGAGAAGAGAAGTAGCTGGAGAAGGAGGAGGATCAGGCTTTGATCTCCTTGCTGGTTTTATCTTTTATCTTTTTGGGGCATCTATATTGAGGAAGATTTTGCTGGGTTTTTCCCTTTAGGGTTTTTCCAGGATAAATCTTTGTGTTCCTTTTTTATGGTTGTGCTTGTCTATCTTTCAATGATCCTGTTTATATGCTTTTGTCATGAAAATGAAATGAAATACTGATTTCTTAGCTAAGCATATGAAAATTTAACATGGTATCAAAGATAACCTGAGAAGAATACATTGTGTAGATGCAGAAGCTAGGGCTTCTTACTTTTTGGGTCTCTCTCCACAATCCATCAGCAAAAGTATGCTAGGATGACTCTCCATTGAAGGGCGCATCTTTCTATCGAAGCAGAATTCGATTCTGAGCATTTTCAGTTTTTCTATACGGAAATTAGGCATTTCTACAGAAGAGGAATTTTTGAGTGAGACCAGCATAGGATTGTTCTCCTCATCAAAACCGAAGTTTAGAGACCTGGATCAAGAAATTTGGCTAGGTGGAACTCTGGGAAAGTCAAACCCTAGTTTGACCCCGAGCTAGAAAAACCCTAAATACTAAAACTGCTAAGTTTTGGTACATTCACTATATCCTGATATTGGAGAAGTATCAAGTGATGAAAATTGTAGGGAAGGACTATATAATTCTAAATAACACTGTGTCCAAAATTAAGCCTCATATCCACTGTATTCCAGGAGATATTATCTCTCCAAGTTAGGGTTCCATCCTCTTCCAGAATTCATCCCTAAACAGGACACCTAGAGAGAACTGCAATATCGTGGGATACTGAGGTCCAAATAGAATTCCTGAAGATTTTACAGAAATAGCACGGACTATAGTTTCGATGGTCCGAACTTCAGACTCAGAAGATGAACCAGTGACACGTGGAATTCCATACAACTTTTCTGTTATGAACAGTCCTGTAACATGTCACCTTGGGAAAAGGATCATAAATCCAAATTGGTGAAACCAATTCTAATAAAACATATGGTGTTGAATCAGGTACATTCTAGGTTACATAAGTACGAAATTTCAGAGATATAGGAGCAGTAATTTCGGAGATATCACAGAAATAGTAACAGGCATTTCTGCAGAAGAAATTGGAAAATTAGGGCTCCCTGTTCCGGGAGCTTCCCTACATTGTTTTCAGAAAAAGAGTACATTGGACAAATCCATTTGAAGATATCTATCTATATATCCAATCAGATCTAAAATATTCCAAGTTTTGAAAATTAAGGTTTCTGTGACAAACCCTAGATCAGCTAGCTCCGGAACCAGGACGGACACCTCAAATCGGTAAGATCTAATCCTTTGCTATTTTCATTTGAGGTTCTCATTTCAAAGTGATCTATCACATCAACTTGATGACAAGCTTTGGGAAGTTGACAACTTCCAAGACTGGAAGTATATGACCTCTTTGAAGACAATGGATTGGACACCTATATGAGTATAGAGGTTCCAGTTTCAGAGGGAGATGAGGCTAGAAGCCTTTCACAAGAAGAACTTGGTCAAGGCTAAGAAGATCATTGCTGATTCAGTCATGATTCAACTTGTACTACAAGTGTCTCCCCAAAGACACCGAAGATGTTTGATTCCTTGGCCAAGCTATTTCAAGGGAAGAACATAAATCTAAATATGACTTTGAGAAAATAGTTGAAGGAAGTGAAAATCCAAAATGCAGAGACCATGCAGTCATACTTTACAAGGGTCTCTCAAATCAAAGAACAACTTGAAGCGGTAAGTGAAGAATGTAGAAGCGGTGATGGCCACCTTGAATGGCCTCCCAGGATCATGGGATTCACGCAAAGAATGTATGCCAGAAGGAATTAATTTCTTTCAGCTCGACTCATAAGAAGAGAAGAAGAAGATGGGAGCAATTGAAGATCAAGCTCTCACCATTCAAAGAAGATCCCTCAAGCGATGAGGAATATGAAAAACTCAATTCTTGTCATTTGGATAAGAAATGATGATTCCATGAATGAAGAAGATGATAAAGAAGAATGATCAAGATGGATTCTACCCACAAAACAAATAAAAGATAAGTATTCAATTGTCATTTCATGATATTGTTTTGTTATACATTTGATTATATTCAGTTGATGTGTTATGCATGATAGATTGTTTGCATTAATGACTGTATACTACTAATATGCATATGATTGGTAAGTAGCTCATGGTGCTATACAACTCTCCATTGCTACTTATCTAACCTCCTTGCTGACATATTGGATTAGTGCACAATCTCAATAATGTCATGGTGGAGATGGAAGGCATCTAGAAAGTTTATGTGAGATATGGATGAATGTTGTATTGAATAAACAGTTGCGTGATGCATAAGAATTTGTCGTTATGCATATGTTTTATGAAATAGTTCTAACCATGTAACTGGTGCATTTGATTTGTAGGAAAGGTCATGAACAACCTCCTACAAGAAAATAAGGATGAGACTTGTTCCGAAGAACAAGTGATGACAATTCAAGATTCACTCCAATAAACATGAATTTGAAGCTCCCAAGGCCAGAGACACCATGATGGAAGAAATAACTTCAGAGAGTGGTATATCCACCTTGAAGGATGAAGACCACCATGGGTACAAGAGATAAATCAAGATGAAGAAAAGAATGCTATGAAAGAAGCTATGATCAAAGAATAACAGTTGATCATGGGGAATGATGTATACGATATGATGGAACAAGTATACAAAGCAAGGTTCGTTATTATCCCCAGAAAGAATAGACTATGACATGACATACTCTATTGACCAGTATATATCAAGCATAGAACTACATGTACAGAATGAAGAGGGAAGATGATACTCCACTTCAGGGGGAGTGACTACAGAAAATTATATCTGAGTTCGACATGGTACGACATGATGGATAGCTTTGTGATGGATCAAGACTTTACCAAGAGTAAAGTGGGTTCCAACCTTCAAGGTTGAATGAAGAAGACTAGGATATGTTGATGACCCGAGAAGACAAACTCATAGAAGATGTTATGATACTAGAATGATGTTTTGGATATAGTACTCAAACCAGAAAGCAAGAATGTGGTATCTTCCAAATGGATTTGCAAGATAAGATATGTTGCTGATAGAAGTAAGGTAAGAGTTGTGGCTAGAGGTTTCTATCAGAAAGAGGGAATTAATTCTGAAGAGACACTTACTCCAGGAAGCAAGGTACACTTCCTTCAAAACTATCATGGTAGTTTCTTCCATGATGAAGTAAATACAAGCCTTCCTTAATGGTATGATTGAGGAAGAGTTTTACATCAAATAGTCACGAGGATTTGAATTTGAAGACAGATGGAATCGAGTATGCAAGTTGAAGAAGTCCCTCTATGGCCTAAAGCAAGCTCCCAGAGCTTGGTATGGAAGAATAGATAGTTTCCTGATGAGCATGGGCTTTGCCAAGAGTAAAGTCGATCCTAACCTTTCCTACAAGGTTGTAGAATATGTACCTATCATTCTATTACTATATGTGGATGACTTATTCTTGACAGGGAATGAGAAACAGATCATGGAAAGAAAGAAGAAACTAGCAGAAGAATTTGAGATGAAAGAGCTTGGGTTAATGCATTATTTCCTAGGTCTGGAAGTATGGCAAAGTTCAGAAGGAATATTTCTCAACCAGGGAAAGTATGTGGTAGATATATTGAAGAGATTCAATATGTTGGAATGCAAAGTCATGGCCACACCCATGGACTCCAACCTGAAGCTGTTAGCTGATGACTCATTAGAGTTAGTGGATGTGACTCACTACAGACAGATCATTGGGTCATTGATGTACTTAACAAATACCAAACCAGACATTTGTTTTGTTGTGAACACTTTAAGTCAATATCTTGTTCAACCAAGACGGGTTCACCTAGTAGCTGCAAAACATGTGATGAGATATCTAAAAGGGACTATAGAATTTGGTCTATACTATGATGGTAGCCATGAATATAGATTGTATGGCTACATAGATGCAGATTGGGCTAGAAGTATCTTAGACAGGAAAAACACATCAGGTATTTTCTTTTGTTTGAGGTCTGCTATGAGTTCATGGTTTAGCAGGAAACAGTCCAGTGTTTCTCTTAGCACGGTTGAAGCAAAATACATAGCAGATTGCTCTACTAAGTTGTGAAGCCATATGGCTTTAGAAGCTAATATCAGGTCTCTTTTACCTGAAGATGGACACTACAATGATTCTATGTGATAACCATAGTTGTGATGACAAAGAACCCTGTGTTCCGACGTAACACGTAGAAATCCAGTATTTCTACATACAAGATAAGATGTAGATGATGATACTGTAGATGTAGATGATGGTGATTTAGTATTTCTATACTGAATATAGAGCTGATGATGTTTCAGTATTCCCATACTGAAGATATAGATGATGATGCTTTCAGTATTTCTATACTGAAGATATAGATGATGATGCTTTTAGTATTCACATACTGGAGATACAGATGGTGATAGATCAGTATTCAGATACTGAAGATGTAGATGATGATGGTTTGGATGATGATGTACTGACGAAGCCTCTACGTCAAGTAGAGTTCGAACACTTTCAAGACAAGCTTGGTGTTGTTCGGAAAGGCCTTCCTCAAAAGGGGGAGTAGTGATGTTGCAGTGGGATTGTATCATCCCTGGGCATTTTCCCTAAAGTGATTTGGAGATCTTGGTCCTCGAGAATGAAGAGGGATTGTATCATCCTAGGACATCTGTCCATAATAGATCCAGTGACCTCGGTCCTTGAGAATGTGGTGGGATTGTATCATCCCTGGGCACTTTCCCTAAAGTGATCCGGAGACCTCGGTCTTCGAGAATGAAGAGGGATTGTATCATCCCGGGACATTTGTCCATAATAGATCCGGTGACCTCGGTCCTCGAGAATGTGGTAGGATTGCATCATCCTTGGACATCGTCCTAAAGTGATAGGGACTGATTCTCCCGTAATCAATCCGGTGGCTTCGGTCCTTGAGAATGTGGTAGGATTGCATCATCATTGGACATAGTCCTAAAGTGATAGGGACTGATTCTCCCGTAATCAATCTGGTGGCTTCGGTCCTCGAGAATGTGGTAGGATTGCATCATGCTTGGACATAGTCCTAAAGTGATAGGGACTGATTCTCCTATAATCAATCCGGTGGCTTCGGTCCTCGAGAATGTGGTAGGATTGCATCATCCTTGGACATAGTCCTAAAGTGATAGGGAATAATTCTCTCGTAATCAATCCGGTGGCTTCGGTCCTCGAGAATGTGGTAGGATTGCATCGTCCTTGGACTTAGTCCTAAAGTGATAGGGACTGATTCTCCCGTAATCAATTCGGTAACTTCGGTTGTCGAGAATGTGGTGGAATTGTATCATCCCTAGACTTTAAGTCCAAAAATGATCTAAAGACTTTCTGTATTTGAGTTGTGGATTGCAGGTTGTTGCTGATGATGATGATGCCATACTGATCGAAAGATCAGAGTATGATGATGATGATGTACTGATAGAAAGATCAGAGTATGATGACGTACTAATCGAAATATCAGAGTATGATGATGACGTATTGATCGAAAGATCAGAGTATGATGATGATGACGTACTGATCTAAAGATCAGAGTATGATGATGACGCACTATGATTATGATGTTTCTGATCGAAAGATTAGAGTATGATGATGATGTTTCTAATCAAAAGATCAGAGTATGTTGATGATGTTTCTGATCGAAAGATCAGAGTATGATGATGATGTTTCTGATCGAAAGATCAGAGTAAGATGATGATGTTTCTGATCGAAAGATCAGAATGTGATGATGATTATGATCGACAGATCAGAATATGATGATGATGATGTTGCTGCTGATCGAAAGGGAAAAGTGTTGATGATGATGTTGCTGCTGATCGAAAGGGAAAAGTGTTGATGATGATATTGCTGATCGAGAGATCAAAGTACTGAAGATGTTGTTGCAGATCGAAAGGTCAAGGTGCTGAAGATGTTGTTGCTGATCGAAAACTCAAAATGCTAAAGATGTTGTTGATCGAAAGGACAAAATGTTGAATATGTTGCTGATCAAAGACTGAAGATGTTGATGATGATGAAGACTGAAGATTGAAGATGAAGACTACATGATGTTGAAAAGCTTCCAATGATTTATAGATGTGTTACCCTACTGATGTTGATGATGTCCCCTATCTCTACTCTTGTTGTTGTTGATGTTGCTGTAGAATACCCTTCTCGTTAAGGGGTAGTGTTGAAATATTGTAACTTCGAAGAATATTCTATATGTATCTTTTTGTGGTCCCCGATGGTCCTATCAGGAGAACCACTTGTATTACATTGTACCCTGATGCTCCTAATTGGAAGAACTAATAAGGGTCATGAGATAGTCCCCTCTAATTGTAAAGGTGGGTCATCAGCACCCCAGTGTGGTTACTTGAGCCTACATGTGTAACTCAAGCCTACATGATTTAACTCGAGCCTACATTTCAAATGAGTTAACTTAAGTGAACAGATGAATATAAATAGAGGTGTAGTGCTCCTCATTTGTGACACACACACTCTCACTTGTGTAGTACATTAGTGGAGAAGAGAAGTAGCTGGAGAAGGAGGAGGATCAGGCTTTGATCTCCTTGCTGGTTTTATCTTTTATCTTTTTGGGGAATCTATATTGAGGAAGCTTTTTCTGGGTTTTTCCCTTTAGGGTTTTCCCAAGATAAATCTTTGTGTTCCTTTTTTATGGTTGTGCTTGTCTATCTTTCAGTGATCCTGTTTATATGCTTTTGTCATGAAAATGAAATGAAATACTGATGTCTTAGCTAAGCATATGAAAATTTAACATGGTCTCTCCACCATTGTCACCATTTCTCCCTTGATCCTATGATGTCTATCATCCATACGATGAGATCCTTCCCTCACACATCAAGGGGAAATCTGTTAACACCAAAAAATGTTCACCTGGCTCTCTATGGTCCAAACCATAATTATACATCATAATACCACCATTATTTCCTCCATTTTTACCTTTGGAACTAAAATTCTACCAAATATGGTGCAAAACATTATTATTCCTCCCCCCATAAATGAAGGAAAGTTGAGCATTTATTGTGACTTATTCCCACTCTCTCCAAAAAGGACAAAAAATCCATAAAATGAGAATGGGTCTAAAACCATGGACAAATACCATGCAAAATAAAATACCATGGGTCAAAAAACCTTGGATCATCCTATAAATACATTGTGAAGGTCTCACCAAAAATAGTTTTGATTACATTACATGAAATTCATTTTCACCTTTCGCCATTGTTCCCATATTTTTGCCATATAATTTTCCGCACTGTATATTGAGCTTGCTCCATAACCTCTTGGATCCATTCCCCCTTTTGACAACCATTAGTGGAGACGACTAGAGAACCTGACTGTGGAGTCTGTGGACCATATCCTCAAATGGTTGCAGTGGGCCATGTTACTGAAAGGTATGCTTGTTATTGTTTTTCATTAGTTAGATAAAAATATATAAAAAAAATCATAAAAATGTTATTGTTGTTACTATTTTTTATTGCAAGTCGAGGTTGAGAAATCCCTCCCACCATGAAGTCTACCCTATGATCTGGTTGATCTAGGGTAGATTATTTTGCATGTAGTAGGGGATAAATCCCCACTACAACATTAAATATTTAATATAATTAAACATATATTTTTTCATTCTACAAATGCATAATATTGTTAATACAAGCTCAAATGTTGGATTTATTAAATATATGACTTAGTAACATATAAGCATCATGTAGACATAACAACATATAATAGTTTATAATCACAAAAGAAATACCTCTTGATGAATGATGTGAATGGTGAGGAATAACAACCGAAGCAAGATTCCATCTTCTCCTTAAGTTTCTCCCATCTTCATTTCCCAAAGTGGAACCACGTTTTTACCTCCCAGCCAACTAGGGTTCTAGCTGACTCCCCAGCCCAAAGAGCCATCCACCTGGCCTCTTGGATATCCATCCCCGAGACCCCCAGAGAACATAATAGTGATGCACAATTAAGCTATGTATCAATACTTCCAATATGTCTCAAACTCTTCCAAATCTTCCAAAACTTCTCGTCCCCAAAATATCTCAAATTTCCCAAACCCTTCCAAAACTCTCAGTCATACTATAGGTCCTAAATATAGTTTCAAATTTCAATTTTGACAAAGTCAACAAAAGTGCATTTCTTAGACCTTGGTTTGACCAACCTTAACTAAGGTCCAAAATAACTCGAAATATCACAAAAATATGTGTGCACGCTTATCTCTCAAATGTGTATCTAAATCTACTTTTACATTTGATTTCTAATAAATTTGGGAAAAAGTACAAACATTTAGGCTTCGATTTGACTGAGTTTTCCTAAGGCCCAAAATAGCTCGGAATGCCCTAGAATTTTGTATGCATGGTTATCTCTCAAATGGGTACCTAAATTCACTTTCAAATTTCAATTACCAAAAAGTCAGAAAAATAGCATATGTTAGACCTTTTCTTGACCAACCTTGAGTAACAAACAAAATAGCTCGAACTCTAAAAAAAATCTATGCATGCCTGTCTCTCAAATGGGTATATAAATCTACTTACAAATTTCAATTTTGAGACTTTTTAGGGATTGGTTTGACCAACCTTCACTAAGGGACATAATAGCTCAAAATCTCACAAAAATAAACATCCACACTTATCTCTAAAATTCATGTGTAAATCTACATTTAAATTTGAATTTTAAGAAATTGCAAAAAAGTGCAACCTTTTAAGACTTGGTTTGACAAAGTTTGATTGAGGTGCAAAATATCTTGTAATACAACAAAAATGTACGTGCATGCTTACCTCTCAAATGGGTACCATAATCAACTTTAAATTTCAATTCCAAGAAAGTGGGCAACATGTAACTTTTTTGTCCTTGGTTTGACCAACATTGACTACATATCAAAATAGCTCGAAATATAGCAAGAATACATACGCGTGCTTATCTCTTTATAGGGTATCTATATGTACTTTTAAATTTTAATTATGACAAATTTGGAAAAGTGAAACTTATCTCTCAAATGGGTACCTAAATCTGCTTCGAAATTTCAATTCCAAACCTTGGTTTGCAAACCTTGAATGAGGACCAAAATAGCTCAAAATATGACAAAAATAGGTTTCCATTCTTACCTCCCGAATGAGTATCTAAATCTACTTTCAAATTTGAATTTTAAGAAATTTGGAAAAAATGCAACGTTTAGGTCTTCGTTTGACTAAGTTTGATTGAGGTCCAAAATAGCTCACAATCCCCAAAAAATATACATGCGGGCTTATCTCTCAAATGGGTACCTAAATCCACTTTCAAATTTCAATTTTGAGAAAGTCAATAAAAAAGCACCTTGTTAACCTTAGTTCAACCAACGTTAACTAAGCGATAAAATAACTCGAAATATCGCAAAAATATTTCTGCATGCTTATCTCTCAAATGGGTGTCTAAATCTACTTTTAAATTTGAATTCTAAAAAATTGAAAAATGGGCAAGATTTTAGGCCTTGGTTTGGCCAAGTTTGACTAAGGTCCAAAATAGCTCAGAATCTCCCAAAAAATATGCATCCATTCTCCTCTCTCAAATGGATACCTAAATTCACTTTGAATTTTTAATTTTGAGAAAATAAAAAAGGTGCATCTCTTAGACCTTTGTTCAACCAGCCTTTACTAACACGATAAAAAAAAAATCAAAAAATAGGTGTGCATGCATATCTCTCAAATGGGTATTGAAATATACTTTCAAATTTGAATTCTAAAAAATTGGGAAAAATACAACTTTTTAGGCCTTTGTTTGACCAAGTTTGAATGAGGTCCAAAATAGCTTGGAATCCACAAAAAATCAACATGCGCAGTTATCTCTCAAATGCGTACATAAATCCACTTTCAGATTTCAACTTAAAAAATGTCAGAAAAAGTTCATCTCTTTTATCTTGGTTTGACCAACCTTGACTGAGCCCCAAAAAGGATTAAAATATTGCAAAAACTATTCCCACACACTTCTCTCTTAAATGGGTATATAAATCTAATTTTAGATTTTTATTTTAAGAAATTTGGAAAAATCACATCTTTCTAGTCCTTAGTTTGACAAAGCTTGGAGGAAGTCCAAAATAGACCAAAATCCGCCAAAAATGTGTGTGTGTGCTTATCTCTCAACTGGGAACCTAAATCCATTTTCAAATATCAATTTTGAGAAAGTTGAGAAAAATCCATCTATTAGACCTTGGTTTGGCCAACCTGAACTTTTAGGTAGAAATAGCTCGAAATCATGCGAAAATGTGCATAAATGATTATCTTTTAAATGTGTTCCTAAATTTAATTTCAGATATCAATTATAAGAAAGTGTTAAGTGCAATTTTCTAAGTCTTTGTTAGACCAAGCTTGACAATGGGCCAAAATAACTCACAATCCTGCACAAATATGCATTCACACTTATCTCTCAAATCGGTATCTAAATGTATATACAAACTTCAATTTTGAGAAAGTGGTAAAAGGTGCAACTTTATTGGCCTTGGTTTTACCAAGCTTGATCTATGACCAACATGCACTTTTTTTTCCTTGATTTGACCAACATTGACTACAAACTAAAATAACTCAAAATCTTGCAAGAATAGGTGTGGATGCTTATCACTCTATTGGGTATTTATATCCACTGTTAAATTTTTAATTCTGACAAATTGTGAAAAGTGAAACTTTTTAGGCCTTTGTTTGACAAAGTTTGACTAAGGTCCAAAATAGCTCGAAAATCATCCAAAAATCTACTTGCACTATTATCTGTCAAATGGGTACCTAAATCCACTTTCAAATTTCAATTCTGAGAAAGTCGACAAAAGTGCATCTTTTAAACCCTAGTTTGACCAACCTTGAGCGAGGGACAAAATAGCTTCAAATCTCATAAAAACAGGTGTCCATCCTTATCTCTCAAATGGGTATCTAAATTTTCTTTAAATTTTGAATATTGAGAATTTGGAAAAAATGCAACGTTTTAAGCCTTGGTTTGGCCAAGTTTTACCCAGGTCTTAAATAGCTTGCAATACCCAAAAATATTCATGTAGGCTTATCTCTCAAATGGGTAGCTAAATACCATTTCAAATTTTAATTTCGAGAAAGTCAAGGAAAGTGCATTTATTAGAACTTGGTTTGATGAACCTTAACTAAGTGCCAAATTAACTCAAAATATAACAAAAATATGTGTACACTCTTATATCTCAAATGGGTATCTAAATCTACTTTTACATTTGATTTCTAAGAAATTGGAAAAGTGCAACCTTTTAGGCCTTGGTTTGACTAATTTTGACTAAGGTCTAGATAGCTCGAAATCCCCTAGAAGTTTGTGTCCATGGTTATCTCTCAAATGGATACCTAAATTCACTTTCAAATTTCAATTATGAGAAAGTCGAAAAAATAACATCTCCTATACCTTTTCTTCATCAACCTTGAATAACAACCCAAATAACTCGAAATCTCATAAAAAGGGTGTGCATGCTTGTCTCTCAAATAGGTATATAAATTTACATTCAAATTTCAAGTCCGAGAAAGTGGATAATATGCGACTTTTTAGGGATTGGTTTGACCAACCTCGACTGTAGGCCAAAATATCTCAAAATATCACAAAAATAAACATCGACACCTATCTCTCAAATGCATGTGTAAATATAGATTTAAATTGAAATCTAAGAAATTGAGAAAAAGTGCAATCTTTAAGGCCTTGGTTTGACAAAGTTTGATCGAGGTGCAAAATAGCTTGTAATCCAACAAAAATGTACGAGAACTTTTATTTATCAAATGGTTACCAGAATCAACTTTACATTTCAATTTCTAAAAAGTGGGCAACATGTAAATTTTTTGGCCTTGTTTAGACCAACATTGACTACAAACCAAAAAAGCCCAAAATCTAGCAAGAATAAGCGTGTGTCCTTATCTCTATATAGGGTATCTATATCTACTTTAAAATTTAATTTTGACAATTTGATAAAAGTGAAACTTATCTATCAAATGGGTACCTAAATATGATTTGAAATTTCAATTACGAACATTGGTTTAAACAACCTTGAATGAGGACCAAAATATGTCTAAATTTGACAAAAATAGGTGTCCATTCTTACCTCTCGAATGGGTATCTAAGTCTAGTTTAAAATTTGAATTTTAAGAAATTGGAAAAAATGCAACAATTTAGGCCTTCGTTTGACCAAGTTTGATTGAGGTCCAAAATAGCTCACAATCCCCAAAAAATATACATGTGGGCTTATCTCTCAAATGGGTACCTAAATATACTTTCAAATTTCAATTTCAAGAAATTCAAGAAAAGTGCATCTTGTAAACCTTGGTTTGACCAACATTAACTAAGGGATAAAATAATTCAAAATCTTGCAAAAAAATTGTTGCTCGCTTATCTCTCAAATGGGTGTCTAAATCTACTTTTAAATTTGAATTCTAAAAAAATGAAAAAACTGCAAGCATTTAGGCCTTGGTTTGACCAAGTTTGACTAAGGTCCAAAATATCTCGGAATCCCCCAAAAAATCTACATGCATTCTTCTATCAAATGGGTACCTAAATTCACTTTCAAATCTTAATTTTGACAATAAAAAGTGCATCTCTTAGACCTTTGTTTGGTAAACTTTGACTAATGGGAAAAATAGCACAAAATTTCAAAAAAATAGGTGTGCATGCATATCTCTCAAATGGGTATCTAAATCTACATTGAAATTTGAATTCTAAAAAATTGGAAAAAAGTGCACCTTTTTAGGCCTTTGTTTGACCAAGTTTGACTAAGGTCCAGAATATCTTGGAATCCCCAAAAAATCAACATGCACACTTATCTCTCAAATGAGTACATAAATCCACTTTCAAATTTCAACTTCAAAAAATTCAGAAAAAAAGTGCATCTCTTTTAACTTGGTTTGACCAACCTTGACTGAGGACCAAAATAGATTAAAATCTCAATAAAAATATTCATACACACTTGTCTCTTATATGGGTATCTAATTCTAATTTTAAATTTGAATTTTAAGAAATTTGGAAAAAGTGCAACTTTCTATTCCTTATTTTGACCAAGCTTGAATGAGGTCCAAAATAACTTAGAATCCCCCAAAAAAGTGTGTGCATGCTTATCTCTCAAATGGGTACCTAAATCCATTCTGAAATATCAATTTTGAGAATGTCGACAAAAATCCATCTATTAGACCTTAGTTTGGCCAACCTTGACTTTAAGGAAAAAATAGCTCGAAATCATGCGAAAATGCGCATGCACGTTTATATTTTAAATGTGTTCCTAAATTTAATTTCAAATATTAATCACAAGAAAGTGTTAAGTGCAATTTTTTCATTCCTTGTTAAACCAAGCTTGACGATGGGCCAAAATAACTCAGAATCATGCACAAATCTACATTCACACTTATCTCTCAAATGGGTATCTAAACATATTTACAAATTTCAATTTTGAGAAACTTGGAAAAGGTGCAACTTTATTGGCCTTGGTTTGACCAAGATTGATCTATGATCAACATGCACATTTTTTGGCCTTGATTTGACCAACATTGACTACAAACTAAAATAACTCAAATGGGTACCATAATCAACTTTAAAATTCAATTCCGAGAAAGTGGGCAACTTGTAAATTTGTTGGCCTTGGTTTGAACAACATTGACTACAAACCAAAATAACTCAAAATCTAGCAATAATAAGTGTGTGTTCTTATCTCTCTATAGGGTATTTATATCTACTTTTAAATTCTAATTTTGACAATTTAAGAAAAGTGAAACTTATCTCTCAAATGGGTACCTAAATATGCTTTGAAATTATAATTCTGAACATTGGTTTGATCAACAGTGAATTAGGACCAAAATAACTCCAAATATGAAAAAAATAGGCATCCATTCTTACCTCTCGAATGGGTATCTAAATCTACTTTAAAATTTGAATTTTAAGAAATTGGAAAAAATGCAACGTTTTAGGACTTCATTTGACCAAGTTTGACTGAGGTCCAAAATAGCTCACAATATCCAAAAAATATACATGCGGTCTTATCTCTAAAATGGGTACCTAAATGTACTTTAAAATTTCAATTTTGAGAAAGTCAAGAAAAGTGCATCTTGGAGACCTTGGTTTGACCAACGTTGACTAAGGGATAAAATAATTTGAAATCTTTCAAAAGTATTTTTGCACGCTTATCTCACAAATGGGCTTTTGAATCTACTTTTAAATTTGAATTTTAAAATATTTAAAAAAGTGCAACCTTTTAGGGCTTGGTTTGACCAAGTTTGACTAAGGTCCGAAATAGCTCGAAATCCCCCAAAACATATGCATGCATTCTTATCTCTTAAATTGGTACCTAAATGAAGAGAATAACAACGGATGGAAATATAAGGCGCGCCATATGATGGAGAAATGACAGGTTCAGGCCGCTACACTGCCACACCATATTTCACTATGTTAATAGGAACAATTTGTTGTAAGGAATCAATGGGGGAATCCGAGGGAGGGGACACAAACCCCTCCCAAGCAAAGCACACAAAAAAACCAACAGATCTGAATCCCTAGCAAGCGTCAAGCTCCAAAACGAACAAAAGGAAAAAAACAGACGAAAAAATAATGGAGAACAAATCTGCAACACGAAATACAGGAAATTGCTTTCTGAAATAGAAGGAAATACCGACTCTACAAATCAAGGAAGAAATTCTCACAGATCACATTCAACATATGAAACATAATTCCCTAATAGGAAATTTCATTGGCATCTGGCCCTCGAAAAAAACCCTAACATGGTAGATCAATGTCACTTCGAAGCCTCAGAGGAATTATGAACTGCATCTTGGATCTAATGGTTTTTTTACAGCCGTCTGCCTCAATCTAGAGGACAAAAATTGAATACTTGAGGAAGGACCATATTTCTATAAATCGACGAGGATATTTCTAAAACCTTATAAAGAACACTCCAGTCTGGAGAAGGAATATTTAACCTACACCCCACTATGGTTTAGATTCTACTCTCTTCCCTCTGAATACTGGAATGAGAACATCTTGGAAGCAATGGGTAATACCATTGGGGAATTTGTGAAAACATTAGAAGAAAACAAAAAGAATGAGATACACTGCATATTCTAGGATATGTGTATACATCGACATCACAAGAGATCTACCAGAAGGAATCAATCTGAGTTGGGAAGACAAATATTGGTTTCAACCAATAGATTATGAAAAAATTCCTTTTCTTTGTAGACATTTCCATGAACAAAGACATATCTTCAAATATTTCCTAGAGAACTCCCCAACAAGCTTGAAAAATGAAAAAGAAGCAAAGGATGCGGAGGGCTTTACCAAAGTCCCAGGAAGGAAGCGTTTGGAAAAGAGAAACTTCGGCCCTGATGTAAATAAAAAACCCCTTTCCTCTAATTATTTTGAATTTATACACTCAGAATAATGATTAGAAAACCCATATTTGAAAGAAAAGAACCAACTATAAAAGCCAGAAGAATGTGAAAATAAATATCCAGAGAAGAAGGCTTAATGACATCCAAACCCTCCTGAGAAGGAAGGGGACATGGAAATGTTGGAAGAAGAAAACTGCGACATGTACATAGGATATTTGGATCTCGATGAACTGGAAAAATAAGTTCAAGACCCATAAAAAGGATTCATTCCCTCACCATAGGTGGTTTTACTCAAAGAATCCATCATCAAAACTAGGAAATCCAAAACTCTTTTGGTTATTCCGGAAAACCATCAATCCAAGATACATGAAGTAAAAAGAAGAAATGGAAATGAAAAGCGGGGAAGAAGAAGAAATCAACAAAGAATTAAGGAAATAGGGAAAATGTTGGTAGCCATAGGACAATTACCTACCATATAGGTTGCGTTCTCTATACCATTTAAATCTTCTCAATGAAACTTGTCTCTTGGAATATCAGAGGGTGTAATACGCTCTTAAAAATGAGGGTATTGAAAAATAAAATTGTTTTTGAAAAACCCCGAGTCATGTTCATTCAAGAAACAAAATTCTCTAAGACAAATTTTAAAGAAACAATGACAAAAATATGGAAAGACAGCAAAGCAGTGGCCATTGATGCAATAGGAGCTTTCGGAGGACTAGGCATCATAAGGAATCCACTTGAATTCATTCTAATAATATTTATAGTAACTAGATATACCATCTCTGTGGAATTCCATATTATTGGAACCAGTCACAAAGGAATCCTTACAAATGTTTATGGACCTTTGTCCACAACCCCAAAGTAATCCTTCTTAAATTACATCAACATGTTGCACCATTGGGTAGGACAAAAGAACTGGATCATGGGGGAAGAATACAACTTGATACACAACCTTAAGGAAAAAAAGGGAGCCTCGTGGAACCTAAGCACCTGCAACGCTTATTTTGAAAAATTGATAAATGAGCTATATATGGTGGATATATCCATTACTAACAACATCTACACATGGAATAATAAATGATCTTGAGATAGATTCACTGCCTCACGTCTAAATCGATTCTTGATCTCAAAATCTATCATCATAGAAGGCATTGACATATCTACTCTTGTTTTACCACCTACGGGGTCGTACATTGGCCTATCAGTCTGGATTGGAGAATAATAGGGGAACATCTAATAAGGCCCTTCATATTTCACAAGTCTTGGCTCACCCATCCAAACTTCCAAACACTCATGCACAAATGGTGGAAGGAATTCCAACCTCATGAGGGTAATCCAAGTGGAACAAAGAGCAATTCAACAACATTCATTTGGAAAAGCAGTGAATTGAAGCTCAGCTTGAATACCTACAAAGGACCATTATGAAATAGGGATACACTAAATATCTAAAGGTGGAAGAAAATAAATTACAGGAATACTTGGATGTTATGGAAACCCAAGAGAAAATATTATGGAAATCAAAATCTAGAAATATTAGGCTAAAAGAAGGGGAGAGAAACTCTTCTTTCCTCTCCCACACAACAATTCAACACAGGAAGGCTAATAGGATAGTTCATCTTAAAAAGGAAGATGGGACAAAGGAAGAAACCCATAAGGAAATATAGCATATCCTATTCAATCACTTCAAAAGTGTAATGGAAGAACCTGATACTAATCGAAAGAAATCCATGGAGGAGATCCTTAAACAACTTACTACTCTTTCCACTCTAGATAAAAATGATATCCTTCTGACACCGATGGAGCTTACATAATTGGAAGAAGTGGTAAAGGAGGTGAAAAATGATAAATCCCTTGGACCTGATGGATTTACTACTAACTTATTTCACGCTTGTTGGGACACCATTAAGGAATAAGTCTTTGAAATCATTGAATATTCTCAGAGAGATGGGAAAGTTCTGAATTCCTTCAACTCAAAATTCCTCTCTCTAATTCCCAAAGAGAACAAATCCAAGTCTCTAGGTAAATTCAGACTCATTTCTCTTTGTAACGTGATTTTCAAAGTCGTTACTAAAACCATTTCCAACAGACTCAAGCCTTTTCTACCCTCCCTAATTTCTCTGGAACAATCTAGATATGTTGAATGTAGAAAAATCCTTGATGGAATACTCCTATACCATGAAATAATACACTTGTTCAGAACCACCAAAAAAATCAAAATTCTAATCAAATTATATCTCTCTAAGGCTTTTGATAAACTTAAAGAGACTTTTCTCAAGAAAATTCTATTGTCATTTGGATTTTGTAACCACTGGGTTACTTGGATCCTCAATTTAATCTAAACCACCTTATTTTTCATTCTGATTAATGACACCCCTTCCAACAACTTCCATCCTACCAGAGGCATCAGACAAGGAGATCCCCTATCTCCCTTTCTCTTCATTCTAATGGCATAAGGTCTAGGGAGACTTCTTAAGGCAAAAAAACAAAATATTGAACTAAAAGGTCTTACCTTACACCCCCTTATGATTTCTCAAACCCACCATCAATTCATTGATGACACACTTCTTATGGGATTCTCTTCAGTTCAGGAAGCCAAATCGTTCAAAAATAGTTTGCAATATTTCTTTAAAGTGAGTGTATTATATGTCAAGAAAGATAATCCTCAATTATTCTTATTCAACACCTACAAAGTTACCAAGCGCAACATCCTTCGTATCCTAGAATACACTGAAGGATCCCTTCCCACCATGTATCTGGGTGCCCCTCTAGTTAATTTCATAGTCAAACAAATATCCTAGAAATACCTTCTTAACAAAATGAAACAAAAACTCCGTTGTTGGACCTTCATATATCTCAATATCCCTAGTCGACTCATCCTGGTCAAAGCATTTATGCAATTTATGCCCACATATCTCTTCTCCATCCTTGCATCTCTCAAAGCTATCATAAAAAAACTTCAGGCCATCTAGTGCACCTTTCTCTGGGGAGGGATTGGCAGTCATAAAAAATGTTCTGTAGTGAACTAGAATACAATTTGCACACCCAAATATGCAGGAGGTTTAGGGTTAAGAGATCATGCCACTAGTAAAAAAAATTTCAATGCTAAAATATGGTGGAAATAGATCACATACTCCTATGAAACTTGGGAAATCATTTGGCATGTCAAGTATGCCTCAAGCTAGTACAAACATAATCTTACTAGATACTCTGAAAATATCTAAGGCTCACACATTTGGAACTCTGCTCAAGCTAATCGGAGCATCATACAACAAAGCATCTTTTGGTAGATTCGTAATGGTGAATCAAATTTTTTTTTCCTGGACTCATGGAATCAACAAACTCCCCTAATGGAAGATTTCAAAACCTGAATACTTTATGATAAACTCAGGATCATGCACAAAACTAAGGTTAAAGACATGTGGATTGATTACAATATTGAAGAACACTTCAGGAAAAGGAAAACTATTGAATGGTGGCAAACCTTGAGCCCATAAGAGGATATCCAATATTTTTGGGAAACTCTTCAAACCAAGAATATTAGAATTCACAGTAATAATGAAAAGATTAAATGGGGATACTCCCAAACAAGAACGTATAACTTGAAATAGGCCAATTGGATTCTCAACAATACCTCTAATGAACCCAACAAAAGGAAAAAATGGAGGAAAATATGCAAGGATAACCTTTTGTGAAAAGTGGCCCCTCCTTATGGATTCTATTGCATAGACGCATACTGACTTGTGACAACTTGTTAAAGAAAGGTTATAGTCGGCTTGCTTGGTGCTGCATGTGCAAACGTGAAGGAGAAACAATCAATCTTCTACTTGATGAATGCAAATTCATGAATGAATTCTATAAAAGAAGGGAAAATATTATCAGAAGGTATGATAGAGTCAATGGACATCCAGACTTCTCCATTTTCGACTGGGCACATAACCCTTTCCAAATTCCACTTATGAATATAATTTCAGAGATATTTCTTGGATTTGTAGTATGGGAACTATGGATTTCTAGAAATAAGAGAATCTTCGAGCAAAAATGCAGGAAAGAAGAAGACATATGGGACACTCTAAAAAATCACATCCTCGAAACACTCAAGATAAATGTCTGGGATAATAAGGCATTAAATATGAATCCCATAGAAATCTAGATTCTCCAATATTGGGGCATCACTTCCACCCTGGATTACAGTGGCAATCCCAAATCAGCCACCTTCAAAAAAATATCCCCAAATCACTAGTCAACGCCTCCACCAAAAAATTTCAAACTCAACTTTGACGAAGCATCAAAGGGTAAGCCAGGACCTACAGGATTTGGAGGAGTGATTAGAAATGTGGAAGGTCAAATACAAGGTGTATACTAGGGATACCTAGGATACTCTACCAACAATATTATTGAGCTTGACGGACTCCTCATAGGCACAAATTTGGCTATCAAACAAAAATGGACTACCCTTGTCATGTCCCCATTCCAATAGGTCTATTAGTTGACAATGTTCACCCACCTACTAGTTCCCTAGGTTGGGGGAGGAGGCATTAAATATTGCAATAAGGAAGCTATGGGACCCAATAGAACCTTATTTTATCATTTACACATTAATTTGGGTCATACAAATAATAAATATGGAGAAAATAAAGTGGCATTGCTTCATAAGGACATTTGGAGGTCCATGGGGGCCTTGGGTGGCTAGATGATTCCTGAAACATGAACATTTATGTTTCACACAAATCTGAAAATTATTTGTAATTTAGATGGCAAAAACTATC
Organism: Pseudotsuga menziesii; assembly: GCA_001517045.1. Classification (NCBI taxonomy): domain Eukaryota; kingdom Viridiplantae; phylum Streptophyta; class Pinopsida; order Pinales; family Pinaceae; genus Pseudotsuga; species Pseudotsuga menziesii. The sequence continues at coordinate 1,591,245 of LPNX010984811.1, forward strand.
ATGCCAAATATTTCTAGCTTCATTAGCATGAGTGAGGAGAGCATAGGGGTTTGAGAAGGGCATGAAGTGTGAGAACTTGTACACTTTTGAACTGTTATCCACAAAACCTTTAGCTATGACTCTACCATTTGAAATCACAGTGATTTCAACAACATTGGGAGTGAATACAAACTTCTTAGGAGATCTAGTGTGGGTCATATTATATACTAACAATATATTAGTAGCAAGACCTGGGACATGCAAAACATTATTGAAGGAACCATGGTCAAGATCTATTCTACCCTTTCCCTTACTTTCAGTTTTAGAGTCATATCCCAATACAATATTTGGACCATTCAAATCATCAAGAGAGGAGAAGGCTTCTTTTTTAAAACCATTTGTCTTGAAGCTTCGGAATCAATGATAAAGGAAGAGGATCTTACAATGCTTGCAACCGGGGCATGAACTCTCTCCTTGCCTTTGAAACTTGATCGTTCTTCCTTCTTCTTTGTGCATTCAGGAAAAGAGATGTTGTTCTTTTCAAGAAGTTGAGTCAACATATTGATTTTCTTATTCATGAAAGAGCTCTCAAGATGAAATCCCTTACCACAACATGTGCACTTGATCATTTCACCTTTACCTTTCTTCTTCTGGAAATTATTCTTCTTGGAGTTTGAGGACTCCTCATGATACTTGAACTTGTCTCCCTTTTGATCATAAGGCTTCTTAGTCTTCTTATTACCTTTGGAATCCATCCTCGAATCTCCAACAACCACAGCTCGATCTTTGGAAGGTTTGATGGTGCCCATCATGACCAACTTATCTACTATATTGGGTCAAGGATTCCATGAAATATGCCAGTGAAGGCATATTAAAGGTTCCATTTGTCAACTTAGTGGCATGGAAGGTCAATAAAAACACTGAATATTCAGGGCCAAGCTTTGAAAGTATGGACAAAACTAATTTCTCGTCTTTCTTTTCAATACCACACTCTTTAAACTATAAAAGGGCTTTGAACTTGGAGAAGTAGACTTGTAATGAATTGAAATTTCTTGGACTCGGTGAGATCAACTCATTTTCCATTTGATGTCCCATCATTTCATCTATATTTCCAAATAAATTATGAAGCGTCCCACATACTTCATTTGGTGATGTCAATCCATCAAGATGGAAAATAATGTATCTGTAAATACTAAGACAAAGGAGACCATAAGCCTCATCCCTCCTATTGTGCCACTTGAACTTCTCTATTCCTGCATTGGGATCATCCTTAGTTGACATAATCACTCTGAAGAGGCCCTTACTCCTCATCAAAATCTCCATCTGTGCCTTCCATTCAAAGTAGTTGAATGGAGTCAAGATGATATGGTGAGATTGATCCATTTCTTCAGCAACTACGCCCTTGAATAGACAGAATATGCTCCCTGGGAGTGATGTTGATCTTGAAAAAGAAATAGAAGAGGAGAAAAATCGAGCTACAATGGCTCTGATACCATGTGCAAATTAATCCCAAGATTAGATCAATTGAACTCACAAAATTGCTTGTAAAACATGCATATATTCACTCAAATTGGAGATTGTATATGGTTCATAACACAAAATTCTATTGAATAAGTTTACATCATAAAAAATAATGAAGTCATAGGCTATCCAAATATATAATTACATCATATATTAGAATTCATAAGGAATCCATTCGAATCTTCCCAAAAGCAGGCTTACTAAAAAGTCAAAATCCCCCATAGGTGCATAAAACACTTTCCTAATATGACAAGAAGGTTGTGAATAGGCTGAATGAAGTGTATCAGCTGATAAGTGAAGGAAATTGGATATTCCCATGCTTTTGTAAGACAAAAATATGGAGGATGAGTTGTGTAAAAAACAAGGCAGATGCCTTAAGACTAGCTTTACCTTTTGTCTTAAAAGCTGTTGAAAAGCAGCCTTATTCTGGATAAGGAATGAATGTGCACTTACTACACTGGTCAATCTAATGGGTTGTCAGACTCTTATCAATAATCTTTCCAAGGCGCTCCTGTAGGTAGTTTAGGCAATTTTTGACCAAGTGGTGCAAGTGGATGCCAACTAGCTAGTGGAGAAAAAAAATGATTAATCAATATATCCTAAGTACGGGAATGGGTTTTGATTTTTCTAATAGAACCTTGGTTTGACTAAATTTGAATGAGGACCAAAATATCTCCAAATCTAACAAAAATATGTGTCTATTATTACCTCTCAAATGGGTATCTAAAACTACTTTAAAAATTGAATTTTAAGAAATTGGGAAAAATGCAACGTTTTAGGACTTCGTTTGACCAAGCTTAAATAAGGTCCAAAATAACTCAGAATACCCAAAAAATCTATGTGTGGGGTTATCTTTCAAATGTATACCTAAATTCACTTACAAATTTCAATTTCGAGAAAGTCAAGAAAAGTGCATCTTGTAGACCCCGGTTTGACTAACATTAAGTCGGGGATAAAATAGTTCTAAATATTGCAAAAATATTTTTTTCACACTTATCTCTCAAATGGGTGTCTAAATATACCTTTAAATTTTAATTCTCAAAAAATTGAAAATGGTGCAAACCTTTTAGGCCTTGGTTTGACCAAATTTGATTAAGGTCCAAAATAGCTTGGAATCCCCCAAAAATATGCATGCATTCTTGTCTCTCAAATGGGTACCTAAATTGACTTTCAAATTTTAATTTTGAGAAAGTGAAAAAAATGGCATCTCTTAGACCTTAGTTTGACCAACCTTGAATAACAACCAAAATAGCATGGAATTTCAAAAAAAAAGGCGTGCATGCATATCTCTCAAATGGATATCTAAATCTACTTTCATATTTGAATTCTAAAAATTTAGGAAAAAGTGCAACTTTTTAGGCCTTTGTTTGACCAAGTTTGATTGAGGTCCAAAATAGCTCGGAATCCCCAAAAAAACAATATTCACACTTATCTCTCAAATTGGTACATAAATCCACTTTCAAATTTCTTCTTCAAAAAAGTTAGAAAAAGTGCATCTCTTTTACCTTTGTTTAACCAGCCTTGACTGAGGCCCAAAATATATTAAAATCTCACAAAAACTATTCCTACACATGTGTCTCTTAAATGTGTATCTAAATCTAATTTTAAAATTGAATTCTAAGAAATTTGAGAAAAGTGCAACTTTCTAGTCCTTAGTTTGACCAAGCTTGAAGGAGGTCCAAAATATCTCAGAATCCCCCAAAAATCTGTTTGCATGCTTATCTCTCAAATGGGTAGCTAAATCCATTTTCAAATGTCAATTTTGAGAAAGTCAACAAAAATCCATCAATTAGACGTTGGTTTGGCCAACCTTGACTTTTAGGCAGAAATAGTTCGAAATCATGTGAAAATGCGCATGCACGTTTATCTTTTAAATGTGTTCCTAATTTTAATTTCAAATATCAATCACAACAAAGTGTTAAGTGCAACTTTTTAAGTCTTGGTTAGACCAAGGTTGACGATGGGCCAAAATAGCTTAGAATCTTGCACAAATCTGCATGCACAATTATTTCTCAAATGGGTATCTAAACATATTTACAAATTTCAATTTATTGAAATTGGGAAAATGTGCAACTTTATTGGCCTTGGTTTGACCAAGCTTGATCTATGACCAACATACACCTTTTTGGCCTTGATTTGAACAACATTGACTACAAACTAAAATAGCTCAAAATCTTGCAAGAATAGGTGTGCATGGTTATCACTCTATAGGGTATCTATATCTACTCTAAAATTTTAATTCTGACAAATTGGGAAAAGTGAAACTTTTTAGGCCTTTGTTTGACCAAGTTTCTCTAAGGTCCAAAATAGCTTGAAAATTCCACAAAAATCTACCTGCACTCTTATCTGTCAAATCGGTACCTAAATCCACTTTCATATTTCAATTCCGATAAAGTCGAAAAAATTGCATCTTTTCAACCTTGGTTTTACCAACCATGAACGAGGGCCAAAATAGCTCCAAACCTCACAAAAGTAGGTGTCCATGCTTATCTATCAAATGGGTATCTAAATCTACTTTAAAATTTGGATTTTGAGAAATTTGAAAAAATGCAATGTTTTAGGCCTTGGTTTGACCAAGATTAACCGAGGTCCAAAATAGTTCCCAATCCACAAAAAATATACATGTAGGATTATCTCTAAAATGGTAACCTAAATACAGGTTCAATTTTCAATTTCGAGAAAGTCAGGAAAAGTGCATTTCTTAGACCTTGGTTTGACCAACCTTAACTACAGGCCAAAATAACTCGAAATATCGCAGACATATGTGTGCATGATTATCTCTCAAATTGGTATCTATATCTACTTTTCATTTGTATTCTAAGAAATTGGAAAAAAGTGCAACCTTTTATGCCTTAGTTTAACAAAATTTGAATAAGGTCCAAAATAGCTCAGAATCCCCTAAACGTTTGTATGCCTTGTTATCTCTCAAGTGGGTACCTAAATTCACTTTCAAATTTCAATTACAAGAAAGTAAAAAAAATAGAATCTCTTAGACCTTTGCTTTACCAACCTTGAATAATGATGAAAATAGCACAAAATATTACAAAAAAAGGTGTGCATGCTTGTCTCTCAAATGGGTATATAAATCTACTTTGAAATTTCAATTCTAAGAAAGTGGGAAACATGCGACTTTAATGAACAATTGACAAATGCAAAAGAGCAAACCAAGGAGTTCAAGGTCACTCAAGAAACATTGGAAAAACATATGGGTAAGAAGGAAAGGGAGATTGAAAGACAATTTTATTGCGCACTAAATGAAGTCAAAATACTTGAAGAAAATAATCTTGTGCTGGAAGAATATTTAAAGGTAAATAGAAGGAAAAATGAGTTTCTATTAGAGCAACTTGCGCAAAAGGAAACATAGATCTCACATTTGAAAAGCGAAGTGGTTGATGCAAGAAAAGAAAACCAATCTGTGGGAAGCCAAACATAGTTCAAATATGAAAATATCAGATTGTGCAAATCCAAGAAAGGTCGATATATGTTTTGACGCAAACACTAAAGCAAAAATCAACAATAGCACAACAATATTGGATGAGATATTAAGTAGTCAAAAGTCTCCAGCATATAAGATAGGTCTTGGTTATAATGGAATAGTTGAAAAGGTTTGTGCCAACAATCACATGTATGTTACAAAATAACCAGATACATTTTAGAAGAGGTATGATATACCTTCAAAATGAGTTAGTTTCAGATATGAACTTTATTTAAATTATAAAAGCAAATTTAGTACATTCAAATGCTTGATATGTAATTATATTTTCGATATAGTGAAGTCCTATCACACTATAAGATGTTATTCCTATGATGGTTTTAGGCATAAGGCTCAATATTGTCCAAGAACAGTGAGACAATTAGAAAGAAACGTTTCATATAAAACTGACAGAAAAATATGGAGGGAAAAAAAGCAGTCCTAGACATTATCAAAGAGGTTCCACACACAACAAGAAATGGATAAATAAATCTCCATGGGTGTGTGAAATTGAAATAAACTATCCAAGTATTTTGGAAGCAGCAAAAGGTTGTTTCCCTTTTTGCTGATCACTGAAGTTGAGGGGAAGATTCTTGAATTCAAGATGTCATTTTTGGAATTCAAGGAAAGTATTAATGGACATTGTAGCTAAAATATTGTTGCACAAAAATTACATTCATTTAGATGTGATTTCCAAAGGAAGGAGAATGCCTACTCATACGGTAGACAAATAATTATTTCTTCAGAAGAAAAACAACATTGGATTGCATTATTAATCACATATATGTGCATAGATACAACACATTAGTAAAATAAGAACTTTCATTATGAAGGAATTGTCTTCACAAGAATAAAAAATATATATTAGTTTAGTTTACAAAATGGAGCTTCGAAGCTCAAAAATCATAGGAGGATGAACGGGCCACAAATGGTGTACAAGAAGAGTACAAAAATCATTGTGACTAGCATACATTTGTCAAAATTGTTTTAGCAGGAATATTGGTGAACAAAATTGAATCCATCAGCAACTACAGATCAAAAACTGGAAACAACAGACGTAATTCAGTATCAATGGTACTTGACGATGTAAGGAGAAATTTTATGTCAGGAGATGATTTCTTATCAGAAGTGGTAATGCTAGATGTTCATTGAATATATTATGCCAGTTTGAGTTCCTTTTGATCCATCTAACTCTTCAAAAGAGAAATATCATCAACATGTTGTTGGTTCACTTGAGATTGGGAATATCGTCTTTGTATATCAGCTTCGTCATTGAGAGATGTCAAATACTCAAACTTTCCATTGAAGTTTGCAAGTTCCTATCATTGATACTCTATTGCCTTAAAAATTGTGGCAATAACTTCATAAATTTGTTGAGGAGGGGTTGTCATTGAGACATAAGTGAAAACAATGATTGAAATTAAGAAACGTTGATGGCTCAGTGTATGGAAAAGTGGCCCATAAATAGACTATAAGGTCGTTGAGTCGCACATTTTGAATCTAGTGAAAGGACTTAGAATTGAAGTGCATTTATGGATGAATTGACAAAGAATTTATGTCAAGATTGTGAGTACATGGATCATAAATTACATATCGTACCTCGAGAAATATCATTGCATCGAATATGTCAAATCTATGTTGAATGACAAATAGAAATATGTGTGACCGTAGGTGAATTTAATGACACTTGTCAAATAGTATTTTCTCATGTGTGAAATCTTGTGACAAATTGAGTGAAATTGCATTACTTTAGACGTGGTCAGCAAATAACAAAAATCAGTGATTTGAAGTCGGTAAATGACACAGAAATGAACATCTTCGACATTTCAGGATCTAGAATAATAGAAATAACAGGAAGATGAATTGAGAAGTATGAAGTTAGAGGGTTTTTAATACTCAGAAGGAGAATCCTCTTTCCATTAATGTCAAAGTGGGGTAAATTCCAGAAGAAAGCAATGCCAAAGGGAGAAATCCTAATTGGAAATTGAATGCTAAGGAGGAAATATCTATGAAAATGAAAAATGAAAATGGCATGAACACGAGGGGAATATTTTACACAAAAGAAGATCTCATATTCAAGGGGAGCTTGGTTTAAGTTGGTATTGACATCAATTCCAAAGGGGGGTATTGTTGGACTTTAGTGTTTTAATTGATGTCAAACAAGAAACAAGCATGATGTCAAACAAACAAGATGAATGTTGATGTCAAACAAGAATAATGTTGATGAATGTCAAACAAAAATCCTAATGTCTTGATCTTAGATGTTACAATTAATAATCTTGAGTAAGAATCCAGTTTGAATAAATATATAGAAGCGTATGCAATTCTCAGCAGTATCAGATAGTGTCCCTCTATGTAATTGAAGTTAGTTTTAAGAAGTATATAGAGAAGTAGAAGGAAGTTTAGAAAGTGAGAAAATCCCACAAATACATGGGACTCATGTGTGTAGATACCACCAAGTCAATGGACTTAAGTATGAAAAACCCCATGAGATTGAATTATAAATAAGGGATACACCGACGAAATATGAAATGAAGTGGTTATATTGACCAAGTAAAAGAGTTGGGGTGCCACTAGTGAAAGGAATCCCAACTTGTGGACACATCTCTTGAGCAAGAAAGAGTATAGATAAGTGCGATATGCAAGTAATAATGTAAGCTTGAAAATGAAGAAGATGTGATATTCTAAGTTGGAAAGATTCTAATTCTGGTGTATCAATGGCTCGTTGATCTTGAATAAGTTTATATATTGAAGATTCAATTATGCAAAATCAATGAAGAAGAACAATAGACAATGAGTAAATTAGAAGGATGCCCTATATTAGGACGTGTGAAGAGAATACACAATGAATGATGCAGATTGCATAAGTGTTGATGTAATGTCCCCTTCCAACTAAACCACCCTGAGAACACCCATTAACCTATATGATTCCCATAGGTTCAAGTGGGTACTGATAGTTAGGGAATCAACTAAGGACTGATGCCATCTACAAAAAATCTAGGGCATCAATATGTTATCACCATTAGGTAAAAGAGGGCCACCAGAGCCAAAGGCCACTAATATGCATGACATCTAAGAATTATTTAATGATGCATGCACCCATTTAAGTCTCCATGCGCATGCATGCAAGTCAACTGCAAATTAGAAATTAAAGTGAACTAATTAGGTCAAAGTTAGGGTTTTCACAGTTGAAAGTTATAAAAGAAATATAAAGTGAATGGAGACTTCAATTATGATTATATATGATTTTGGAGCTCTTGAGCAGCAACATAGTGTGCAGCCACAGTAGTTGGGGTTGAAGACGATGTCTTCAGCTAACGAGGTTTCGACATTGAGATATCTGCCCTAGTCTCATCTAGGGTAAACAATCCAGGTTCACCATCCACTCTTCAATTTATTAATTCCTTTACATTTATCCAGTATCCATTAGATATTATTTGCAGGGGCATGTGCGCGGCTAGCTGTAAGGGGGTTTTTAGCTGGAAAACCCCAAATCATTCATTGGGTCTTTAGATCTTAGTTTACCTTCAAAAATTGGGCACCATTCTCATCATCGGTATCATACTCCAGTACCCAATGATTATAAGATCCAGTCTTCCTCATCTGGAGCAGTTATCAACAATTTTGGGATCTGGGGGTGTGAGCAGCTAAACCTCCACATCAATTCGCTAGCCTTCCTAGAGACCTCAAAAATTTTGCATGTTTCAGGTATCCTCTACAACACGGGAAGACTACCACTCCTGCAAATTCTCAGCTTCAATGGACACCTCTTTCACTAAAAACGTCACCCTTAGCTGATTTTGGGTTCGTGATGCTGGGGTATCACCAAAGGCAGAAGGTACCTATTCATCTCCAAATCAGCTCTTGATGCATGCATATTCTCTCAGGAGCATTATAGCCAGCTTATTAGTGGTAAGTGTTACATTATATCTTGCAAACCCTAACCCTAATTTCAGCAATAAAATAGGGAATTTTTGCATGGCAGTTTGCATGCTCGGTTATTTCAGTAAATTTGCATAGAAATAGAAAATATCAGGATTGGGGATACTAAAGTGGTATCAAAGCTATCTTCATTAGAGGAAATTTGGGGTCTGAAATGGGCCTTATAATAAAACGCACCAACAATAAGTTCTTGTGAGTTGGAATTCAAGAACCAATAGGATTCCAATAAAATAAGTCAACCATAATGGTTGAATTGACATATTTGTCGTAAAAAAAAACTACTTTTTTTGTTTGTATTTTCGACAAATCTCCCCATGTTTTTACTCAAATTTTGATAGGGAGAGCTCGTTGGATACGGAATTTTATTCCACATACAATAAGTAGCCACACTGCATACTTTTGATGGACCATGCTACCCCAAAAATAAGAAATACCTGGAAAACGTGACGATGGCATCATCATCACGTTTTTTCAGGTATTTCTTGTTTTTGGTTTAGTGGGGTCCATAAAAAATATGTAGTGTGGGTACTCATTGGATGCGGAATTTGATTCCACATCTAATGATCTCTCCCGATCAAAATTTGAGTAAACAAACAGGGAGATATGTCGAAAATACGAACAAAAAAATTAGTTTTTTTCTTTTTTCCTCCAAAATTAATAAATATTATTTTATTATTTTAACTATTATTTTATTGTTTTCCTTAGGAGGCCCATTTTAGACCTCAAAATTCCTCTAATGCTTGGCTAGTCGTGGGCTTAAGAAATGAGAAATAGATGAATACATAAGAGGACACTTTTGTAACCTATAGGAAAAGAAGGAGTAGGTACATAGAGGAATTCAAGGATATCCAACTAGAAGATACCAACTCAGACATGGACCCAACAGGTATACACTCTGACAGGGGAAAATGAACAAGAGAAGATGAGGACAGGATGGAGTTTAGCAACCTAGTATCTACATTACAAGACTTAACCAAAGGGAAAAAGGATGTACTTAATGCAATCAACAAATTATAGGCGAAACCAAAACTAGGTAACAGTAGTACACCTCCTTCACCGGTAGATAGAGGGTCTACAAGTAGTAGCGGGAAGGTTGCATACACCAATATACATAATACACCCCATATATATACTAGAGATTCCAATAGACCTACTATGCCTCACTTCTTGGCAGATGTAGTAGGAGGTCCAGTCATGCAAGTAGAGCCTAGTGGACCCTTTGAGACTTACTTACAGGAATACAGGGACTTACAAGATGAATTCCATTCAGCCATGACTTTCTCAGATTTTTGCAACATGAAAAGCAAGAACAGGACCAGAGGGTTCAATATAGCACACAATCAGAATTTTGAGTTGCAACGCACATTGGGGAGACTGACTATCCCCAAATTTGATGGGACATCCAGTTGTTCATCCAGGATTTGGGTACAGGAGTTAAACACCTACTTCCAACTTAACCCCATGACAGAGACAGATGCAATCAAGTTGGCTGCTTTACATTTAGACAGGGAAGCACATGAGTGGTGGTACCACGGATTGGTTACATTGGGTCACAACACTATTACTTCCTATAGTGACTTCACTCAAAGGCTCATGGAGCGCTTTGATAAGAAGGACCCAAAGATTCATTTCAAGGATCTTATGTAGCTCAAGTAGACAGGCAGTGCCGAGACATTTATATCTGAATTCCAGATAATTTTAGTTATGGTATATGACATATTAGAGAGTTGGTTGATTATGATATTTACGGAGGCACTATCTGAGCCCCTCTGCGGATGGGTGAAGGCCTACAGGGAAATTACTTTGCAATATGCTATCAGTAGGACTTTGGACATACAAGATTCTGTACCAAAGAACAAGCAGCCACAAAAAACTACCATTCTCTTGGAAAAAAAGGAAAAACCTACCTCTCTTCCAAAAAATAGGGAAAGAATAATCCCATAGAGGGAATGGTCGAATGAGGACACACGGCGAGACTTGAGAAGGAAGAAATTATGTTTTGCTTGCAAATAACCTTGGGTACCAGGCCACAGATTTATGGGTAAAGGGAAAGTACACCTCATTGAGGTACTTCTAGATAGCAGTGAGGAAGACGAATTAGAGCAAAAACCAAATGGAGAACTACATAATACAAAATTAGAACAATTTCCACAAAGAGCCACTATTGATACCCTCATAGGAGTCCCCACCTTCCATACTATCAGGATCAGGGGAAGTATCCAGGGACAGCATGCCATTGTTTTGATTGATGGTGGGGACACCCACAACTTTATAGATGCCTCTTGGGTAAAGAGGAAAATATTTCCCACTGAGTACTTTGAGGGATTTACCGTTGTCATGGCTGGCAATCATAGGATGAAATGCACATAGAGGATACGTCGGTTACAGGTACAGCTTGGGAATTATACATTGGTAGACGAATTTTATGTGGTATATGTGCCAGACAGGAGCATTGTTTTGGGAGTATAATGGTTGTACTCAATTGGGAAATACTCAACCAACTACTAAACATTAGAGATGGAGTTTTTGGCACTAGATGGGAAGAGGGTAGTCCTAAGGGGAATGCCCAATGAAGCTTCAGGGTCAGCCACAACAAAGGGGATGACCACCATATTCAGGCATGAGGACAAGACTCACACAAGGAAATGGCCAGCCCCAACACATAAGAATTCAAGGAAGGTACAGTGGTGTGTGAAGGGATTTCTGGTTAGACCTCTAGACAAAGGTAGGATGATTCCAAGGGGATTTGGAAAAGGATCCAAAACTAGCATTTTCAATACTCACTGGTATCCTAGATGATACAAGGAGGGAATACAAAGCAGGGGTGAAAGGAAACACCAATTCTAAGGAAAAAAAGGACCACCCAACAATGGAATAAACTGGTTGATTAAAATGGACACAAAGAGACAGGGACAAATGATTTGGTATATTGGTCATAGATTGCTTGAGGACAAGAAATTTCAAGAGGGGAGGACTATAATGTACCCTTCCAACTAAACCACCCTGGGAACACCTATTAACCTATATGATTCCCATAGGTTTGAGCGGGTACTGACAGTTAGGGAATCAACTGAATACTGATGCCATCTACAGAAAATCTAGGGCATCAATATTGTTAGATTTTTAACATTAAGCTAGAATAACATTGGTATCTTTAACTGAGAGAAAAACAAGCACAACAATCAAACACAAGAGATAATGAACATAGTGTTTTTCCTCTGGGAAACCATAAATGGAGAAAACCCCGCAACTTCCTCAAAGATAGAATCAGCACCAAAAGTGAAACCCAAAAACAGTAAGATGATCTCCCGACAGTAGTAACCTCTTTCTTCCTTGCCCCAGTGTCTTTCTCTTCCTCAGCTATGTGCTACAACTTAGTGTGAGTGAGTGTGTGATAAATAGAGAGGCTAGCTCTCTATTTATACTAATTCTCGACTTGACTAAACCCAACTAGGGCTGACTTCACTAGGTGAGTCTAATAACTCTAGTGCCTCAAAACTACGGGGACTTTAACCCTTATACAATAGGAGGGTTACCCACCTTGACTTGACATGACTTGTTTACATTATAGAAACTCCTGATAGGAACATCGGGGCATGACATGACTCAAGTACATTACAAATACATCCCGAAATAAACATCAGGTTACAATACATAAGAAATACAAGTGAATACATTCCGAAGTTACAATTACATCAACACTCCCTCTTAACTAGGAAGGTATTCTCTCGACATAATTTATCAACACAAGTCTTATTCTCTGTATCATCTGGATCATCATCGAGTCCTCATCATCTTCACCTTCAAGTCATCTCTATCTTCAAGTCATCTTCACCTGGATCTAGATCATCACTCGATTTGGATCATCATCACTGGATCTGGATCATCACTTTATCTGGATAATCTCTGGAGCATCATCACTGGATCTGGATCATCCCTCGATTTGGATCATCTCTGCTGGATCATCATCACTGGATCGTCACGAGTGCTATCTCATGATTCTCCTCATCGCATGAAGTTCTACAGAGCCAACCCTTTTTCATGCTGGTTGTAGTCCTAGCCTCCATGTAGGTCTTCTTCCAGTACTTATATCTGAACCTAATTTATAATGGCCCACCCAACACTTACATCTGATCATGTAGGAACCAATCCTATAATCATATCAGAAAGGCATGCCCAACACTCACATATGACCATGTGGGAATAGCTCCCACAACCCTGCCAGAAAGGCCCAGCACTCACATCCATCAAACAATGTCGAAAAGGCTCAGCACTTACACTTGGCCATGTGAGGAACCAATCCTCCATGCCGAAAGGTTCTACACTTACATCTGAGAACCAATGTTAGAAAGGCTCAGCCCTTATATTTGACCATGCAAGGAACCAATCCTTCATGCCAAAAGGGCTCTGCACTTACATATGACAACTAATGTCAGAAGGGCTTTGCACTCACATCTGATCTTGTAGGAACCAATCCTACAGTCATATCAGAATGGCCCTCAGTCCTAGACTAAGCTTTCCTGGTAACTGACCAGGTGCCTCAATTCCAAGAATGGCATTCAACACTTACTTCTGATATGTGGGAACCAATCCTACAGTCACATCAGAATGGATCAGCACTCACATCTGACATGGAAGGAACCAATCCTCTCACCATGATAGAATGGCTTAGCCCTTACATTTGACCATGGAAGGAACCAATTTTCTCACCATGTCAGAATGGCTCTAGGTCTCATCATTTCCCTTCAATTTGGAGAACACCAAGCTTCTCCCTGAAGTACTCAAACTTTACCCTAGCCAATGGCTTTGTCAACACATCAGCTATTTGTTTGTCCGTCGCAACATACTGGAGCTTCAGTGCTCCCCTCTGCACCATATCCCTGATATAGTGATACTTAATATTGATATGCTTTGACTTGTCATGGAACACTGGATTCTATGACAACTTCACGCAACTCTAGTTGTCACAATGTATACAAGTAGCATCCATATGGAGATCAAATAAATTAGACAGTAGCTTCCTCAACCATATTGCCTCACAACTAACTAAACAAGCCGTGACATACTCTGCTTCAGTTGTACTCAGTGCCACACAGGATTGCTTCCCTCTAAACCAAGAGATACACTCGATCCCATACTGAAGAAACACCCCGAAGTGATCTTCCTATCAATGGCACTGCCTACCCAATCTGAATCAACATAACCATCTAGGTTAATCTTCTAATTCGCCTTGTACTTGAGCTGATAATCAATTGTACCCCTCAGGTACCTTCGAATATGATTTGTAGCAATGAAGTGAACATGTCTCGGATCTTTCAGGAACTGGCTCAAGGTGTTCACATCAAAGAAAATGTCTGGTCTCGTGTTTGTCAGGTACACCAAGGACCCCCAATAATTTGATGATACATCACAGCATCAACCACTACTGATGAAGCATCACTCAACAGCTTCAGGTTCGATGCCATAGGTGTGGTCATGGCCTTGCAGCCCATCATCCCAAACCTCTTCAGGATCTCTACTGCATACTTCCCTTGTCCGAGGGAGATTCCATCCACATTCTGCCACACCTCCATGCCTAGAAAGCAATGCATCATACCCAAGTCCTTCATTTCAAACTCAGTAGCAAGCTTTCTCTTCATATCAGCAATCAACCCATCCATACCTATTACAAATAGGTCATCTACATACAGTAGGAGCATCACTGGGTTTCCATATTCAACCTTGTAGTAAAGGTTGGAATTTGCTTTACTCTTGGTAAAGCCCAAACTATATAGAAAGCTGTCAATTCTGTCGTACCATGTCTTGGGTGCCTATTTCAAACTGTACAGGGATTTCTTCAATCTGCACACATGAGACTCCCTGTCATGTGTCTCAAAACCAAGTGGCTGTTCTACATACACTTCATCTTCCACTACACCATTCAAGAAAGAAGTCTTGACATCCATTTGGTGTATCTTCCATTTCATTACTGCAGCAAGAGCAAGTACTGATCTGATGGAAGTGTATATGGCTATAGGTGCAAAGGTTTCTTCATAATCTATTCCTTCTTTTTGTGAGAAACCATGAGCCATGAATATTTCCTTATATTTCTCTATTCTACCATTTGCAGCATGCTTGATCTTGAAGATCCATTTGGAAGTTACAACTGACTTCCCTTATGATCGATTGATACTCTTCAATCATAGAATCCTTCCATTTTCTCCATTCTACCACTTCTTCATAATTGTAAGGTTCTTCATTGATAAAATCACATAGTAAAGCTACATATCTGGAGCAGGATCTGGTTCTCTTTCTTTCTCTGTGATTCTCTTCTGGAGCCCCATATCTTTCCACACCTTGGATAGCTTCTCGTACCCAACCAGGTTTCCTCTTATGAGGATTCTTTTCTTGAGGTGGATCTACAGGTTCTTATGGTTCTTCAAATTCTTTATCTTCTTCTTGAGTTTCTTTTTTCATGGTTGTGTCATGAATTCTAGGTGCTTCTTCTTCTTTAGGTTCTTCAGCAGGTCTCTTCCTGGATTTGTTGTAAGCTAAGTCTTCATCAAATGTTACATCCCTGCTAATGTCGATCTTCTTGAATCCTGGGAAATATATTCTGTAATCCTTCGAGATTTTAGAGTATCCCACAAATATACCCTTCTTTCCTAAAGGATCTAATTTTGTTCTCTTCTCTTTTGCATTGTGCATGTACTCTGGACAGCCGAATATTCTGAGATGGCTAACTTCTGGTTTCTTGCTGGAAAAGACTTCTTCAGGTGTCTTGTTCTCGAGTACTCTATGTGGAGTATGGTTCTATACATACACCTCTGTTCTGGAAGCTTCTGCCCATAGATGCATGGGAAAATCCTGATCATGAAGCATTGCTCTTGCAGCTTCCATGATAGTTCTATTCTTCCTTTTTGCAACCCCATTCTGTTGTGGATTATAAGGAGTGGATAACTCCCTCTTAATCCCTGATTCTTTGCATAAGTATTTGAATTCATTTGATGTGAATTCTCTGCCATTATCTAATCGAAAGGTCTTGATCTTCTTTTCTGTGTGGTTCTCGATCAAGGATTTGAATTCCTTGAACTTGTTGAAAACTTCATCTTTGTTCTTCATGAAGTAAATCCATGTCTTCCTAGAAAATTCATCAATGAAAGAAACATCGTATACATACCCGCTTAGTGAACTTGATGATATTGGTCCACATACATCGGAGTGTATGATTTCCAAGATTCCTTTTGCTTTGCTCTCACTACTTGGAAATGTCTTCTTTGTATTCTTTCCTTTCACACATCCTTTGCAGACCCCTTCATGTTTTGCTTGAATTTCTGGAAGACCTTCAACAACCTTTCTTGCAAGTGGTAGTGCTCTATAGTGCACATGAGCAAGCCTTCTGTGCCAAAGTTCATTTGGCTCTACTGTGTCATGGACCAAAGCTTGTTCGGGATGGCCCTTCAATTTGTATAAACCTCCTTCTTGTTGTCCAATTACTATTGCATCGTCAATAGTCTTTCCTCTTGACCACATCAGTACTTTACCATCTACAAATGCAACCCTCATGCATTTTGCATCTAGTGCCGATATGGATAGAAGATTCTTCTTTAGTGCTGGTACAAACAAGACATCCTTCATTTTCATAGATTTTCCAGAGTCTAGCTTGTAGGAGGATTCACCACTACCTTTTATGGGATATTGGTAGTCATGCTGAAGTTTCACCTTATGGGGTGAATTATGTTGGGATAGTTTCTCAATGGATTCCTTGAAACCTGTCATGTGTTTGGAAGCCCCACTGTCAATAAGCCAATCTTTGCTTCCATGAGTGACAGTTCCTGTGAGAGTGGAGATCAGAACATATCATTACAGGAAATTTGGGGTCTAAAATGGGCCTTATAATAAAACGTGCCAAAATAAGTTTTTGTGAGTTGGAATTCAAGAAACAATAGAATTTCAATAAAATAAGTCAACCATAATGGTTGAATTGACATATTTGTCA